>SMGT01000501.1:139484-181217 GCA_004794575.1 Lanistes nyassanus | reverse complement strand
TTGAGCACACTGAGAGGTAACTGTATTACCAGCACCCTGGGGTAGGCACACTGAGAGGTAACTGTATTACCAGCACCCTGGGGTAGGCACACGGAGAGGTAACTGTATTACCAGCACCCTGGGGTAGGCACACTGAGAGGTAACTGTATTACCAGTACCCTGGGGTAGGCACACTGAGAGGTAACTGTATTACCAGCACCCTGTGGTAGGCACACTGAGAGGTAACTGTATTACCAGTACCCTGGGGTAGGGTTCTTTGTACTTTGTTTTTATGAATTCCTTCCCTTTCTCCACTCTCTCACCCACCTGGAAAAAAACACCGACCTCCTCGGTCCCACCCACCCAACCGCCTACCCAAACCCGCCCATCGCCAGGCAGCACATTGGTTATAGAATGTGCACAAATTGTGACAGATCGCTTAAAAAGTTTAGATATGCGTTGTTTTATTAATTCCTTCCCTTTCTCCACTCTCTCAGCCACCTAGAAGAAAAACACCGACCTCCTCAGTCCCACCCACCCAGCCGCCTACTCAAACCCGCCCACTCGCCCACCCGTGTTTTTCTTTCATGTCTTTTCGCGCAGCAGATAAAGTGCAAGTGACCTTGAAGTGGCTCACAGGCTGCGTCCCTTTCTGTGCAGGATCGTGTCCATTTTCCCCCGCTTTCGTCCCCCACTACTGTCATCATCGACGAGTTTCCAGATGCTTTCGTGACGACATGTGTCCATCCGGGCAACTCTGCTGTAGAACAATCTGCGGCCGCAGCGACTGCCTTACTCCGTCTTAACTTCAAGCAGCTGCAGAGCAACAGCAAACGAAGAAATGGAACAGAGAGAGAGAGGGGAGGGGGAGAGGGGTGGGAGAGGGAGGGGGCAAGAGAGAGAGAGAAGTCAACATGCATAGTCAATAAAAGCTGTTGCCAGGTTTTATTTACTTCCACTTTTGTGACAGATGCTATAAATAGCAGCGACCTCGTCCAACTGCTCAAGTAAGCAGGTCCTTCTATTCCAATCTGCTACTCGAAAATTGCTCAGACTTGTACGAAAAGTCAATGTGTTAAAAACTAGAAAAAAAAGACCTATCAGTTTTACGGTGGTAAATTTCGGTATAAAGCATACCTTAAATGAAACTATGATAAACTGTTCCATGTTTGACATTTTTGTGGAAAGAGGGTCATTCGTATCGTTGGATTTGAGTGCTTTATTGAACATGATGTCTAAACATATATATAAATATTGACATACCGAAGTGTATTAAACGTAACACCATCGACTGTAAGCTTTAGTTTGTAATATAGTGAAGCGCTAACCAGAGTTTTGATCTTAGACAAATGCCTTCCATTAGAAAAACATTATTAGACTTGAGAGATTTTGTATACAGTACGTAATTATTTGTTTTAAATTTAGAAATCCATGCAGATGCATTAAACAGTACCAGTTGTAAAATTGTGATAATTGTCTCTTGTTTTGTGTTTTACTGTGAAACAAATTAAAGGCATTATATCTCTAAACACTGCCCGCTATTTCCAAAGCTTTAAAAAAAATTAAGAATATAGCCATGCATTATTGTGCCTGTCCAGCTGCTTCAAAACTGTAGAGTGGTCAAGATTTCTTTCTTTTCGTTCTTCCTTTCTTTCGACTTTATTTTTTGCTTTCTTTTTTTTCTTTGTCTTGAATTCCCCACTGACAATCTGGATTTCTTTTGTGTCATTTGTTTTCATTTCCACCATCCCGCCAGCCATCCACCTAACCAGCCAGCCGAACAGTGAACAAAGCGTGCTGACACACTTGACTAATTAGCGGAACGATAAACACCTCAGCACTCCTTGTTCTATCCGGGATGCAAAGTCGACCGCATTTTATCCCCAAACCGGAAAAAAAACTTCAAACGAACCCGAATGACCTCCGAGGTGCGTTCTCAAGATCCGTTCACTTCGACACAAGGATCTTTGTTTGAAATTAGCTTCAGAAGCGCTGGAAGCTCTTGCCCATCCGCATCGGCGCAGGATGTACTCCAGTGTACGTCTGTGTACGTAAGCTCTTGTTGTACAAAAGGCGGATGACAGGGAAGGTCGGAGCAATGGTCGTACAGTCGCGTGGGTGTGTGAACCCTGGCCTTCATGCTAACCTAAATAGATTTTTCCTGTCATATGTGACGAGCTATGAAAACCGGTTTAATTCCGCCTTGTATACTTCTGACACAAACCTGAATACCAGTGCTTGGGGACACGAGTACTTAAAACGGTTCTTAATTTACACCTTCCTATCAAGACATTGTAATCTTGTTCGCTGATTCTGTTTTCAGGTTACGGGTCTTTAATGTAAAAATAAGCGCAAACGACCCACCTGGCTCTATGAGATTATTTCATACCTCCTCACACCTTGACAATGCGGGACCGTATTTGCGAGCTTTGCCGGCAAGCGCAACCGTTATACAAACGTTTGTCAAGCATTCACCTCGACTGCATAAAGACTGGGGCAATTGCTGTTCTATTTTGTTTCCAGGTTTGCCAGCTTTGTGAAGTGTGCAACCAGTTACAACAGTCGAGGGAATTCAGCTTGGACAAGTCAGGGGATTCGGCTGGCAAAAGCGATGTGGATGGGGGTTGTGGGTAAACCCTATGCGGATTATTGCTTCCAGGGAGGACAGTGCATAAAATGTTTGCGCGAAAAGGCTTTTTGAGTGGGGGTGGGAGGGGGTGGCGCAAACAGGGACCATCGACACATTTGGGTCTCTGTTTGGGACAGTCACGTCATAAACAAAGATCCAATCTCCATAATGAACGGAGACAGTTCTTTCCAGATGGGGTTTATTTTATATGCAAATCTGTGAAACGATTTCTCAATTCCCTCTAGTGGTGCGCAACACCTGATGCAAAGTCTCGTTTCTTTTTTCCTATGTGACCATATTTTGACACAGCAAGGGATTTCTTCAGAGGCACAAGCAGTGGAAAGAGGCAAAGAAGCCTTCGCTACAGACGGAAAGAGAACAAACCGTTGCATCAGACAGTAGGCTGACGAAGGACAGTCTGAAAAATAACTGAGGAAGCCTCAAATAAACAACGATCATAAACTTCCCGCCTTTAATTAGGAGCTTTGCACAGATTGCGTTTCCAGTCTGGTGTCCCAGTCTCATTCTTTCGCGTTCCTGGAACTGACCTATGCTGACGACCTCTATATCAAATTCTGTTTTCTTTCTTTCTTCCTTTCTTTCTTTCCTGTTCTTTTCTTTGTTCTTTTGGCCCCCTACCTTCTGGCCTTCTGCATTGACGTACCTGAACACAAACCACATCTTGATTCTGATTACCTGGATTCGGTCACAAGAACTGAGTTTTCTACGCTTATCGCCTTATTTACACCTTACTCCTTTCCTTCACTTCACGCACACAAAATCTGACTTGGAAAAATAGAATTATCGGCTGACAAGCAAGAGAAAATAAAAAACGTCAACAGTGTCAAACCTCACCGGAGAATTTACTTTACTGCCTTTGGCTATACCTACCCAGCCTGTGATTAACCGGCTTTTACCGGGACAAGCCGCATTACGCACGTCCTATCCTTTCTTGCGCATGCCCGACTGTTCTTGACGCCCGCTTGTCAACATATATTTAAATATAGACTCGAACCGGACCACCGACAGTCCAATAGCTTCTGAATGTTGGGTGCGCAGCTGGAAGGTGCAACTTCAATCATTCCCGAAACCAGGTTTACATCGACATGAATATGCTGTTTCTTCTAGTTGTCGGGGTGAGTATTGATAGTGAGTTTTTGAACGAACCAGCGTTTTTATTTTTCGCTGGAGCTAATAAGAGAGAAATAACCCTGTTTCACTTTATCCATTATTTATTGCAAGTGGTCATAATGACCTACCTGCTGCCAGATACTGTGTTTGGCGTTCCAAAAAAATACTGTAAAGCAGCTGGCAAACTGGTTAAGGAGTAACTTGATGTACTGAGCGATCAATTTCACCGACTCCAAATATACATTTGAGAGGAGACTGCTTCTGTCTCTCGTTCTGAATACCACCTTAGTCACTGTTCTAAGAGAAAATTACACCAGATGCCTTAATCGTCTAGACGCGAGTCGCGAGTAGAGCTGAGTGCGACGTGAGAAACATTACAGTCGTTTGCAGGGTCGTTGACCCCAATGTCTACCTTAATTCGAAACTCTCCCGGATAAGAAGTTCGCATAATGTGCAACACCTGACACTGTCAGCAGGGGGCAGAGGTCCTATATCAAAGTTCCTGTCTTATGGGAAGAAAACAATAGTAAAACACATAATAACGCTTATTGGTCAGGAGTTGAAATTTTTTTTAACCCACTTCTTTTCAACAGCGCTTATGAGTGCCACCACATATAGGGTGAGATTGCAAAAAGAAACTCATGCATTGAAGTCTTCGAGAATTTTCACAATGTGCTTTAGTTTATTCTGCGATAAACATCGTGAAACCAGGTTCGTGGATGTGGGCCAAAAAAGTGATCAAAGGCTTACGCACTGCTTTTTTCCTGTTGAAAAAGACGGTTTAAATAGTGAGTATAGTACTAGCACCCAGACCCTGTGAGAAAAAGAACCGTTCAATAGCTTGTGAAATATTCAGATCACATGAAAGATGAAACTAGCTGTGGAAATACCCTTGAATAATTGTATATCTGTACGAGGGCTTGTGAAATTTCACAGTTTAACCTGCTGGGTGTTTGTTCAGGCTGGCTGGCTCTGAGTCAACAACAGCAGCGTGCCCTGGCTGACAAAAGCAGGTCGACACTGCGGTTTCTATTTTTGTAAGGAGAACACGTGCGTCGTAGGTAATTGCCATAATGTCTAGCATTTTATGAATGGGTCCTGTTGGAAAGCACAGCCAGTGACTGCGGTTGAAGATACTTCGAGAAAAGTAGACGCATGTTACAGAGAAACGTGTTCACAGTAGTTTGATAAAATATTTTTCTTTCTCTCCGATACAGTCTAAGGAAGCTAGAGCAGCCGAAAATATAACGAAAAGAATTGCTTGAGAACAGAGAATAAAGGGCAGCTGGACAAATCGATCTTAATCCGATTACTAAACAAACAAACAAACAAACATAGCTAAACGCAATAAATAAGTAAATAATTAACCGCTTTGAGATTTTCGCCTGGAAGTAACATTGCTACATGACTTTCAAATGCCTAATCAATTTACTTGAACTGAAAGTGATAAACTATTTGATAGAGATAGATTTGAATAGAGACAAGCAGATTTGGATAGAGGCATGTATATGTTACCATTCCATTCCTCTACCTTCATGCTTCTCTGGACTAATATGTTACTTGATATATATATATATTTTAAGTTGAACCGAATACTTATTAGAGACGCATGTCTGCGCTTAAAATTTGGAACGAGACTATTTTTAGAGAGAAATTCTTCATCCAGATGAGACTAATTTTTAATGCACGCGGTTCGATTAGTTCTAAACAGCTGCTTTCACTCGACTTTGTTGCACCTTGTGAACCCAGCTGGCTGGTTGGTTATTTTAGAGGGGCAGTGCTTCAGCCTCAGAGTGATTTTGCAGATTAGGGGATGGTGTCACTAACAGAACCACCAGACTGATAGCGTCAGTGAGATGGTTAATGCGGAAAGACAGTTAAGTGTGGGAGGATCAAGAAATGGCGGAACAGAGTTTGCAAAATGTTTAACCCAGGAAATAACCCTTGACCACATCTGGATTCGAACCAACAATCTTCCTGAACGCCGTGAAAAATCCTGTATTAAACCCGCCTTATATACCAAGACTGAATTGCATGCGCGTTCATATCTTTTGTCTATGCGTGAAGTTGCATGTAAAAATACACAGGGTGAACAGGCCTTTACGACCGGTCTTATGGCCGAAAGGGCAGATAAGAATTTTCATATTATGCAGGCATGACCTTTTCAAAAAAATAATTTCCATCACGCAGTATATTTTTGACATTACTCTGAATAGTGTGCAAATCTGCCAAATTAAAAAAAACGAGATAATTCCTGAAGTAAGCAAACAAAAATTAGTGGAGAGGATTTGGCCTTAAAAAGTTCATTATTCCGTAAGTAAGGCTTAAGTGAAACGCGTTAAATGGGATGTTATAGTTTTTTTTTACAGTTTTTGACACGTTATATTCTAGCTGACGGCGATATATACCCCAGTGGATTCTCAAATTCCAAGCACGTGTGCGGCAACGGTATGTATTTTATAATTCTGTATTTTCTAATTAATATTCTGTCTTCCTTCTTCATAGCCCTGTGTTCATTCATCTGTTATTTTATTATTGCGCTCTTCTGCGCGTTAGTAAAACAATGGATAGGTGGACGTGTTATGAAAAACGATTTGATAAAGATGTTATACAGCTGTTTACAAAAGACGCACCTTCTAGGATACTCCATGGATTCTGTCTGCAGCCGTATACCGGTGCTTTTATGGACAGTTCTCATCTCTAAGAGTATGATTGAGGAAGTTAACTATTGTACCTGTTACAGTCAATATTGTTAAAGATGTTACCCTTGCTTAATGGCGGGCACTAAAGAAAAGACTTGCGATTTGATTTATTGGTTATGCAGTCTGTGTGTGGAAACATGTTACTATTAATTATTCTCTCCCTCCTTGAGGTATGCCATGTATATTAATAACATTTGTGTACTGGAATCGACAGGCTGTTGCACAAATACCCACACATATTCAACTAGAGTTATTCAAGAGCTGTTTGGAGTATAATAAGAAATTAAAATGTTTGCTGTCTGCAGTCTTGTGTTACAAACACAATTTGTCGTGAGGTGCTGAACAGAACATCAGGCGTGATCTTTGCTGCATGTTTGAGTAAGTTAAATCATTTCAATGTTTTGCTGCCAATGATAGACCTTCCCAAGAAGTCGCCCAGTATACCCCATTCTGTTTAATCGGAGCGCTCTATTGTAACGTCATTTTCAGGAGTGTAGATGTGAATTTGTAAAAGCGTGTTTTCGTGTTTTCGATTTGCTAGAGAGCTCACGCACGAAAGAAATAGTACGCGACAGACTACGGGAAACGTTACAGCACACACATGACGTTCTACACGTTTACGCAAGTGGTTACCTCTTTTCACATTTTCATAGACCCAGTCAAATACCCGCCAACCGGAAACGAGCAAAGATGTAGCGGCGGTCAGCCTCTGTGGGTTGTCAACAGCAACGGTGGCTACTCAGAGGCGGCGTGCGGGCGAGTGGTTGACAGGACCACGTGTCCCGGTGGCTACGAGTGTGTGATAGCACCCACCGACGCCTATTCTCTGTGCTGTCCAGGTTAGTTTTCCAAGCTTTAGTTTCCTTGTCACCAGCGCTTCGATTTTCAAGTCAATTATTTGCATTTTTTAAAAATACAGCTATTTCGTTCAGCGCTGTTAAGTATCCGTTGGATCTGAGAGCATGGTAAGATGTACATAGATATGATCAGATTAATTTTTCCCCCGTAAGTGCTGTCGAATCCCAGGATGATGCAGCAACTGGCAATCCACGTACTTCTCTAGACAGGGAGACGAAATCCGGTTTTTTCTACGAGCACAAAAGCCTTCCAAGATCCCCCCCCCCCCCAGAAAAAACCCCAACAACAAAAAACCAACCAACCAAACAAAAAACGGTGATGAAATTAAGTTTCAGTCACTTCTGATCATTCACTTAATTACTGCAGTGGATAGCGTCGCGTAGCAACTGGAGTGGATGAAGTCACACTGCTGTAGTGGGCAAACCATGAAAAAAAGATGCTTTGCGAAGTGCACGTCTGAGTGCATTTAGGTTAACAAACCTAAATTTCACGCAGTGTTCCATGATGCATTCTCAGTTTCAACAAGAGGGGGAACAAAAAGTGGACAGTGCCCAGTGCCACAACCTGGCGATGTCGGACTCTGCGCCTTCATGTGTGAATCAGACGACAGCTGCCCTGATGTTGAGAAGTGTTGCAGAAATGGGTGTGGCGGGACTCAATGTCAACCGCCTGTTGTCACATGCGAGCTACTGGTAAATAATTATTCAAATATCTCAACGTGTGTTTGGAATATCAAACCATTTATATGCGATATTTATTTGCCCCGACTCAGAGTTCAAGCTGCATTTCACCGTTTCCAAGACTTAACTGTAACAAAACATTTTGAGGGAAGACAAGTCTTTCTAACACTATGTAACATATTTCGAAGGTTTTATACATCGCGAATATACTCCTTAGGCACGCAGGCACTCGGGCATGCAGATATATACTTGCAAATGTTCATGTGATTCTTATAAGGAACAATACCATTATTAAATGTGCATGTATTGTTCGCTGTTATTTAATGATGCATATTCTTCACGGCAAGGTGTCCAGAGTGCTTTCACTCTAGGGTCTGCTCGTTTGATAAAAGATGAAGCGTGTTACTGCTAATTCGAGACTTGCTCTAATACTTAAACAATTCAAATGATATCGAGTCGATACCCTAATATCTCGCGTGTTTATAAATGCGATCGGAGCTTAGAGGTCTTTGCTAAAGATTTGGGTTGGCTTGCATGAGCTTTTGTATCTGCTCTTCCGGTCATAAGAGCGATCGCCCTGACTATTTCAGGTCCACCTTTACGTATGAGCAAGGGGTAAGGATACTCATGCAAGCCAGCCATGGATCCTAAGAGAAATCTCTTGTTTTCCGACTCTCTCTCTCTCTCTCTCTCTGCGTGTGTGTGTGTGTGTTACAAACAAGTTGTACTGTCACAGGTCACCATTCCCTGACTGTCGAATAGTTCCTGGAGAAAAGTGAACAATATGCAGAACACATCAATTGCTTATAATTGTTTTTTTCCTCTTCTTAATATTAGGACTGCCTGGCGGGCACGACCTGCATAGATACTCCAACCGGGGCGCAGTGTGTTTCTCCCACAAGTCAGTACCTATCATTCTCTGTTTTGCCTGTGAGTTTGAAACTTACAAACTCAACTTACAGAGCCAATATCTATCCAATTTGGCATAAAATACGAAGTAGGTAAGGTTTAGATCCCCACCCGCCCTCCAGCGCCCCCACCCAAATAGGTATTATGGTACCTATGATAAATTTCTCATAAATCAGTGCCATGACTTCCAAGCAGAGGTTATGTTTCAAATATTAAAAATCATCAATACTTGTAAAACAATCGGAACAGGAAGCCTCTGTGGACATACCCTTTAGTAGATGCAAGTTGGATCTAAATAGTTTGCGATACCAGAATAATAGCCCCACATTTTCGTAACTCATTCAAAGGTGAAAATACTGGACAACAAGGCTGGTAAAACCTGAACAAAGGATGAAATCACAAAATACCACTCTACAATGTCTTCTGTTTGTATTAAATCCTTGATTGAAAGAAACCGTTTCTTGTGTTCTCTGTTTCCGCCAATATATGACAAAAACGGAAACATTTCATTGACTTGAAGAGTTTGTGAAAGACACATTTCATTGAATTAAAGAGTTTGCGAAAGAAACATTTCATTGGCTTAAAGAGTGTGTGAAAGAAAAGACAAGAAGAAAAGAAAAGCAAACAAAAAACGGAACTAAACTTAAACTGTGGTCTGGCAGTGACTAAACTCATTTCGCGTATTCAAGGTGAACTGTCTTAAATGTATATCTACACTGAGTTCAATGTGAGTTAATACTTCAAGATATGCATCTTTGTAACCACCTCCACGTGTTCCGACTGATCTGGCAACAGAAGACGGAAAGTGCCCGGCCCCGCGTTTCTCCCCTGGCTTCCAGATTTGCCGAAGGCGTTGCCAAAATGATGCCCAGTGCCCTGGTATCCAGAAATGTTGTTCTTCTGGGTTTCCGCTCGGTTGTGGTACAGAATGCAGGGACCCAGAGGCAACTTTAACATGCCAAAATACGGCAAGTGTCCATTAATTTGTCATGTAGACTAAATTGTTTTATACATCATTGTTATAAGGTTTTTGATTCACAAACAACGATCAAATGACAATCAGCTTGTGTCGATTAGTCCAATTAGTAAATGTAACATAATACTGTTCGAAGACCAGCGACAGCTATTTATTCATTTAATAAAGAATAGAAGGCTTTTGTTAGTAACTGTACAACATATACGTCACATCTATTAATAGATTAGGCTTCCATTCACTCGTATTCAGATTCTTTCTTTGTATTTTAGTCTCTTTTCCTTTCGTTCTTCTTTTTTCCGTACTTCTTTATTCCTTCTTTTTTTGCTTTCATTTTTGGTCTTTCTTTATTCTTTCTTTTCTTTTCTTTTTTTCCCCTATTCTTTTCGCATATCATCAGATGTGTGTTTACGCTATAGCTTTCTTCTATAATAAGTAGCTAAGTCTTACGTAGATATTACCTTTGTAGGGCTTACATAGGTGACTTCTGTGAGGATGCTAGTATTTGCTTTAATGGCCTCACATTCCTCACATTCCAGAAATGTGCTGCTGGAGAGATCTGCATCATGAAGCAAGTCATATGCGTCCGCGCGCCATGTTTCCCTGTTCCGACATGCGTTAGGAGTAAGTAAAGGGACAACAGATGCACACCGTCCAGGTGTTTCCTGAGACACTGCTACTGCAAAGACTTAAGTCATTTTATACAGGAAGCTGAATGACTTACCTACTTGACCTAGTGTAGTCTGATTATATTCAGGAAAGACGAGAAGGCGTTGCATAAGCCATTTTCAGTGGCAAGACTGTTTTTTTCCAGTAGTCTTCCTGACCAGAGGGCACTTTCTAAAGTTTCGATGTTTTGTTTGATTTGATTTTTTGTTTGAACTAGCTGTTCATTTTTTTACCTGCGTTTGTGTAGCTATAGGCCTATATATATGTGTGTGTGTGTTTGTGTGTGTGAATATATATTTATATTATTCTCTAATAACTGATATTGCTATTTTCTGTTACTGTCCCGGATCAGGATTTTCAGTTTGAAAGTCTAGATAACAAACCATTTTAAAGTATAATAGGACTAAGATAAAACTTGAAGGCAGTCTGTGGCAAACACCTTAACAATAATCTGTTTTTTGTCAGGGATCTGCCCAGCGTCTCCTGCTGACATAAGCTCGCGTTGCGTTCAGCGCAACACGTGCTCACGTGACAGCAACTGCCCTAGTGGTCAGATCTGCTGCGCAGCAAACTGTGGCCGCCGCTGTGTCGCACCTGCTTAACCGGCGACCCCACCTTTGTGATGCACCGCTCCGGACTGCATGCTCTCCCCTGCGTCTCTCCTCTCTAGACTGAAGCTCTGTCAGAAGAAAGTGTCATTAATTAATTGCCGTTATTTTCTTTCTGGGTTATGTCTTTCATAATGTAAGTCTGCTGGTGCCAGAACTGTACTGCTGGGATTCTGGGAAAACAACAACTGATGTAAAATATTTTTCCCCTGCAAAAATGAGATAGCGGTGAACTAGCGGTGACTGGCCGCTTACTAAAATATACCGATACTGAGACATTTTCAGTACTATTACTTTCAGGATGCGTGTGGAATTTACTCTTGTAGACTATATCCAATAAAGAAAATTAGAACAAATATAGGTTATATTGTTTTATTGTTAGCAAAAACAGACAGGCAGCCAAGTTTAGAACAATCCTTAATTCTTTCCTTTTTCTTTCTTCTTGCCTTTCTTTCTAGTTTTTCTTTCTTTTTCTGTATTTCTTCATCTCTTTCTTTCTCTTATTTCCTCCTTCATTCATCTTTTGATGGTGTGATTTTTTTGCCATCCCGCCAGCCATCCACCTAACCAGCCAGTAAGCCTGTCAACAAGAAAGCCAGCCAGCCGACGAGTGAACAAAGCGTACTGACACACCTGACTAATTAGCGGAACGATAAACACCTCAGCACTCCTTGTCCTATCCGGGATGCAAAGTCGACCGCATTTTATCCCCAAACCGGAAAAAAACCTTCAAACGAACCCCAGTGACCTCCGAGGAGCGTTCTCAAGATCCGTTCACTTCGACACGTCAAGGATCTTTGTTTGAAATTAGCTTCAGAAACACTGGAAGCTCTTGCCCATCCGCATCGGCGCAGGATGTATTCCAGTGTACGTCTGTGTACTTAAGCCCTTGTTGTACAAAAGGTGGATGACAGGGATGGTCGGAGCAATGGTCGTACAGTCGCGTGGGTGCGTGAACCCTGACCTTCATGCTGACGTAAATAGATTTTTTCCTGTGATGTGTGACGAGCTACGAATACCGGTTTAATTCCACCTTGTATTTTGCTGACACAAACCTGAATACCACTGCTTTGGGACACGAGTACTTAAAACGGACACTCCGTGCGTGAATTGATTAGAACACATTAAACAGCCGTTTCTTAATTTACACCATCCTTTCAAGAACTTGTAATCTTGTTCCGCTGATTTTGTTTTCAGGGTACGGATCTTTAACATCGTGTTCTCACTTGCATGCAAACGACCCACCTGGCTTCATGAGACTATTTCCAGCCTCCTCACACCTTACCGATCCAGAGGCCGTATTTCGAGATTTGCCTTCAAGCGGAACTGTTATACAAAGGTTTCTCTAACAGTTCAGATGTCAGATGACTATTTGCTGACAACCAAGGAAAAATAAAGACATCTTAACATTAGAGACATCAGCGAGAATAGATGAAATCATTTTACTGCCCTGGCTATACCCGCCGCGTTTGCTCGTAACAGGCCATTGCCGAGACACCCCGCATTGCGCGCCGGTTACCCCTCTTTTACGCATGCGCAACATCATTCGCCCGCAGGTCAGCAGATACTTAAACATTGACTCGAAACAGAGGACTGACAGTCCACTAAATTTTGAATGCTGGGTGCACAGCTGGTAGTTTAAACTTCAGTCTTTCCCGGGAAGCTACGGTCAACATGCATACGCTGTTTCTTCTACTTGCTGGGGTAAGTATAAATTAAAGGTGTGCTATTGAACGACCCAGGGTTTGTCAACATAGCTAGTGAGAGAGAACTTATCCTACTTACAGTTATCCCTTATTTGATTGGAAGGGGCTTATAACCACTGTATCTCCTACCAGAGACCGTGTTTGGCATCTCCAAAACCTTTCTTTAAAGCAGGTGGCAAGACAGAATTAAGGAGTGCGTCCTCGTTTTTGTTTTTGTTTTTGTTGCTTAACGTCCAGTCAAAAACGAGGTGCTTGAGACAGCGTGCTGTCACACTGGGACTACTGTTACAGCAAATCATCAGTCTCACCCACTCGCAGTATACTGACACCGGGCCAGTCAGTCCTAGCACTCCTCCTTAAAGTGATATGCGTGTATTTGGACAGCCAATCTTTAAGTCTTTAGTATGACTCTGCCGGGGAGCGAACCACCGACCTCCCGCCTCGGAAGCGGACTCTTTGACCACTACACCACCTAGGCGGTCAGAATTAAAGAGTAACTTAATCTACTCAGTGACACCTACTCGAGTATACATTTGATAGAAAACTGCTTGCTTCTGTCTTTTGTGTTTAATATTCAGTATTGCATATTCGGATCCCGTGAAAAAACATGTTTTCAATAGCGTACTATTCAGATCCCGTGAAAACTTAAAACTAACTTCTCTTAGCTGTTCGAATGCCCTTGAATAGTTATGTCTATATGCGGGGCTCGTGAACATTGAAGAATTTTTGACCTGCTGGATGTTTGTTCAAGATGGCACTGAGTCACCAATGGCAGCGAGCCCTGACTGGCAGGTCTACGTTGCAATTTCTTTCGTTCGTTTTTTTTTAAAGAGGCGAACACATGTTGCTTGCAATGTCTCGGCATGTTATGGACGAGTCGCGTTAGTGCAGACAGTAACAGCATTTCAAGATGCCTTCCTCGAGCAACACAGACATCTGTTACCGAGAGTCTTGATCTTAGTATTCTGACAAAATGTTTTTGTTCCGCTTTGATACAGTCTAAGGTATAAAGTTGGCACTCACGAAAATAATAAATAATAATAAACAGACAAACATATAAATTGGATTGAGATTTTCGCTTTAAAAAACCCTGCACGACCTTCGAATGGCTATCACGAATTTACCTGAACTGAAAGTGATACCTTATTTTGCTATGGCTTGAAAAGAGACATGTAAATGTTGTTTTGTTTGTTGGATTTTTGGCCACTTCCATCCTTTCGTGAACACATATGTTCAGGAGAAATTTAGTGTTGTGTGGGGGGTTTGTTTACACGGCTCGACT
The DNA here is from genome assembly GCA_004794575.1 of Lanistes nyassanus. Taxonomy (NCBI): domain Eukaryota; kingdom Metazoa; phylum Mollusca; class Gastropoda; order Architaenioglossa; family Ampullariidae; genus Lanistes; species Lanistes nyassanus. The sequence continues at coordinate 167,091 of SMGT01000501.1, read as the reverse complement.
ACGTCGGATGCAAGCACTTATAAGAAAATAGTTCATCATTTTGCAACAAAACATTTGTTTCAATTGGATCGAATATTCATTACAGACGCATGTTTGACCCGAAATCTCGGAGAACGGAAGATTTTTTTTCTTTCCTTTTATTTTTTGACGCAAATTCTTCATCGAAATGATACTCTCTGTTTAATGCACGAGTTTCGATCAGTTCGCAAAAACTGCTTCTGACATAGTCGAGCTGTGTAAACCCTGCATTACTGATCATATATCTCTGGACTGACTTGCATGCACGTTTGTATATCTTTTGTTTGTTCCCAAAAGTGGAAGTAAAAATACACACGGCAAACGAGCCTTACGCCCTCTCCTGTGACCGGAAGAGCAGACATGAACATCCACGCAGGCCAGCCCTGACACATTTTCAAATTAAATTACAGTTGGGCAGTGTGTCTCTGACGTTACTATGAACGGTGTTTAAAACAATACTCCCCGAAGCAACGTTTTTTTTAATTCGCAGGTTATGTAGGAGATCTGTTCAAAAAGTCGTTTCGATACTTCATTCCGACTCAAAGGAAAACCTAGTGCTATAAACGTTTAAGTGAATGAATTATATATAAAATGTTATTATTATTTATTACTGTTTTTGAGCACAGCTATTATATTCTAGGTGACGGCGACATGTATGCCAGTGAATTCTCAAATTCTGAGCACATGTGCTGCAACAGTACGTAACTTATAATTAATATTTTGTCTGCCATCTTTATGGTCCTATGTTTTCGTTTTCTTTTAAAAATTTTAATACAAAGTTTATTGAGTGACTTTGCGCCTGCGTGCGTGCGTGAGTGAAAATGTAGATGCGTGAATCAATGGACACGTGAATGTGTCGTTGTAGGAAATCTGACCGATATGAAGATGTTATATAGTTGTATGCAGACGCACACCCTAGAATATTGCATGATATCTGCATGCACCCGTATAGCGGTGCATTTGTGGACTGTTCCCATCTCCTACAGTATGCTTGAGGAAGCTAGGCATTCTGTTACGGTTAATATTGTTAAAGATATTACTTTAGTTTGAGTGCATCACTTGCGATTCGATCTCCTGCTCAATATGCTGTCTGTGTGTATAGAAACATAAGCTGCTACACGTATTCTTTTCTTCATCCTTCGGGTATGACATTTATCTGCTGAAATCGATAGGGTGTGACAAACAAAATCAAATCATATTCGAAAATAGATACTCAATAGTTGTCTGAAACACACTCGAAGAAAGTAATGTTTAAAAATCTAATAAGGAATCAAAATGTTTGCTGTCTGCAGTCTTGCCTCACAAACAGCATTTGTCGTGAGGTGCTGAACAGAACGTCAGGCGAGATGTTTGCTATGTGCTTCGGCAAGTTAAATTATTTCAATCTTATATAATCGGCAATGTTAGCTCTTTATTAAAATGTCTTTCGGCATGCTTTCTCCCTTTATTCGGAGACCTTTATTTTAACATCATTCTCAGGAGCTTGTAGATGTAAATTTGTGAAAGGGTGTTTTTCAACTGTTAAAGAGCTCATTCACGCATAGAAGAAATAAAAAAGTCAAAGCGCGTATATCACTTTTTAAACAACAGCCGCAACTGGTTAACTCTTTTAATATTTTTTTAAAAAATAGACCCTTTTCTTTATCCGCCAACTGGAAACGAGCAAAGATGTAGCGGCGGTCAGCCTCTGTGGGTTGTCAACAGCAACGGTGGCTACTCAGAAGCGGCGTGCGGGCGAGTGGTTGACAGGACCACGTGTCCCTGTGGCTACGAGTGTGTGATAGCACCCAACGACATCTATTCTCTGTGCTGTCCAGGTTAGTTTTCCATGTACAAAAGCTTCCATTTTCCTTGTCACCAGCGTTTACTATTTTCAAGTCAAGAGTTTTGCAATTTTATTATTTTTGAAAAACATATTACAACCGTTTCGTTTAGCGCTGTTAAGTATGTTTTGCTTCTGAGAGCATCTAAGTTTTAGCTATGATCAGATTAATTTTTATCCCAAAATTGCAGTCAAATCCCAGGATGATGCAGCAACTGACAATCCACTTACTTCTCTAGACAGGGAGGTGAAATCGGTCCGTTGTTTCTATCCACGGAGATACTCTTCCAAACAACTGTGATGAAATGCCGTGTTTCGGCGTATTTTTTTCTGATGATTCAATGTCACTTCCCTACTGCACTGGATAAAGTCACGTCACTACTGCAAGATAACAACAAAAAAGATGTTTTGCGCAGTGCAAGTCTTGGTGAATTTAGGTTGACAAATTAGTAGAATAACCTAAGTTTTATGCAGTTTTATTCGATCGCTGCTCAGTTTCAACAAGAGGGGGAACAAAATGTGGACAGTGCCCAGTGCCACAACCTGGCGATATCGGAATCTGCGCCTTTACTTGTCAATCCGACGACAGCTGCCCCGGTATTGAAAAGTGCTGCAAAACTGCTTGTGGCGGAACAGCGTGTCAACCCCCTGTTGCCACATGCGAGCTAGTGGTAAGGATATATTAAAATATCTGAACGTTGTTTGGAATATAAAGCTTCTATGTGCGATAGTTATTTGTCCCGACTAAGCTGTGTTCCACATGTTTTAATTTCCTTGCTTTCGCATAGTTCTTCAGGAACGATGAAATAATGTGCAGAAAACATAAACTGATTATAATTCCTCTCTCTGTTAATTTTAGGACTGCACCTCAGACAGGATCTGCATAGATACTCCAATAGGCGCACAGTGTGTTCCTCGCCAAAGTCAGTAATCTCGTCTTGTGATCTAGTGTTGATCTAGTGTTGATCTGGTGTGATCTAGTGTTGATCGAGTAGTAATAAAATGGTCAAGGCGGAAGTTTTGTGGTTCACCCCCCAGCCGAGTCATACCCAAGGCAAAAAACTTGTCAGTCTAGAAGCTCCCCTGCTAGATGTCTGACACTTTAGTGAACAGTATTAGGACAGTGTGCTGTCACACAGGGACTGCTGTCACAACACGGGCTTCCGTCCCACCCAGTCACATTATACTGACACCGGGCCAACCAGTCCTAGTACTGTTCTCTGTAGTTTCAGGCGTCTGGCAGGGCAGCAACTAGATGGCCAATTTGTAAGTCTTAGGTATGATTCGGCCGGAGCGTGAAACACCCATATCCAGCCTATGTACAGATATGTGTAACTTTTTACTTGTTTATCTGTGTGTACTTTGCGTTGAGGAAGGGGAAGCTACCGAAAACCTGAAACGTTCTATACCTTGTCTTAGTTTGCTTTCTTCTGTTTTTCTACAGGCTGCAGAAAGTCGTTTTATTTTCTTTTAAGAAATATGTCCTTGCTAGTTACAGGTACCAGTACTTTTGTTTTCTAGAACTGCCTTCCTATAGAAGAAGACTATATTCTAGCACAAGCTCACTGCGACAGCACCACCAGCATGACGGGCAAACTGTTCCTGGTAACCCCTCGCGCCAAGGCGGAGTTTTGTGGAACGTCACGATTCCAAATGCAGATCGATAACACTGGTGCCGTACAATCAATAAACAGTTTTATTACCCCCCCCCCCACCCAGAAAAAAATTATTAAAATCGATGTGCTGTTATACAGATCCAAATAATTTGTGATACCAGAATAACAGACTCGCAGTCGCATGACAAAGGTGGGACATACCCAACGACAAGGTTGGTAACAACTGAATGCACAATGTATTCACAGAATACCAGTCTGCGCTGTGTCCTGCTTGTATTAAAACCCTGATATTTAAATGACTGACTGCACCTTGGAGTAAAAAAAGACGATAATAAGGTATACTGAGGCGAGGTATATGACAAACATAAGTATAGCAGTACACATTTTCTTAATGAAAATCAATTTCATTTATACCACTTTATTACGGTTACGATTGTCTTAATGTATACTATTTGTTTATTCTATTTTAGGTTATGCTCTTTTTATTTATATATTTAATCCATCCTTCATGTTATTCTGTCCCCTTCCAGCTTGGTTCCCATTTCCTCCTAGCATCCCTTTTTCCATTTCCTTTTTTTCCACGTCCAGTGACCGCCTCGGTCGTCTAGTGGTTAAGGCGTCCGCTTCCAAGACGGGAGGTCGGTGGTTCGCAGCCCGGCGGAGTCATACATAAGAATTAAAAATTAGCAATCTAGTAGCTGCCCTGCCAGACGCCTGGCACTACAGGGAACAGTACTAGGACTGGTTGGCCCGGTGTCAGTATAATGTGAGTGGGTGGGACTGAGGCCCGTGTGGCAGCACGTAAACTTTGTCTAAGCGATAGCGTCGTGATAAGCACATAGTTTGTGGAGGGACGTTAGGCATCAACCCCCCCCCCCACACACACACACACATACATTGTAATTGTCTTTCCTAGTTATTTTCTTGTTTTATGTGTTGTATGTACTGTCTCGATGAAAAAAAATGCCTCGAAACGCCGACTTTATTTTCGACTTTTTGGGTGATATGATTTGTTTCAGTCTCCCTTGTCATCACCATAAACTTAAACATTTCATTTTATGAGGAATAAAAAAGAAAAAGAAGAGAACAAAACAGACAGAAAAGATTGGGACTAATTTGATTCCGCATATTCAACGGATCCTGTCTGAAATGTATTTTTACAATTTATAACCTCCACGTGTTTCAAATGATCTGGCAACAGAAGAAGGAAAGTGCCCGGCCCCGCATTTCTCCCCTGGCTTCAAGATTTGCCGGAGGCGTTGCCAAAATGATGCCCAGTGCCCTGGTATCCAGAAATGTTGTTCTGGTTTTCCGCGCGGTTGTAGTACAGAATGCAGGGACCCAGAGCCAACCATAACGTGCCAAAACACGGCAAGTGTCCATAAATATGTCATGTAGACTACATTGTTTATTACAGCCTGCCGTTTTGAATCACAAACAACGATCTAATGAACAATCAATTTTAACTAGAAAATTGGAAGTTGAAGGTTTACATTTGTGAAGTGGTCCAATTAGCAAATGCACCAATATGCTGGTCTATGAGTAGGTGATTGCACTTTATTTATTCATTTAACGAGCTGCATGCTTTCGATAGTAACTACAAAATATATGTCACATTTATTAACAGATTAGGCTTTTTCCACTCGTATTGAGATTCTTTGTCTGTCTGTCTGTCTGTCTGTCTGTCTGTCTGTCTGTCTGTCTGTCTGTCTGTCTGTCTGTCTGTCTGTCTGTCTGTCTGTCTGTCTGTCTGTCTNNTGCCTGCCTGTCTGTCTGTCTGTCTGTCTCCCTGTCTGTCTCTCTGTCTATATTTTTATTTTCGCATATCGTGAGATGTGTTTATCCATAGGTGACATTTATGAGAATGCTAGTATTTTGCGTTAATGGCCTCACATTCCTCACTTCCAGAAATGCGCTGCTGGAGAGATCTGCATCATGAAGCAAGTCATATGCGTCCGCGCGCCATGTTTCCCTGTTCCGACATGCGTTAAGAGTAAGTAAAGGGACAACAGATGCACACCGTCCAGGTGTTTGCTGAGACACAACTGATATACTGCAAAGACTTAGGTTTTTGTATACAGCAGGCTGAATGACGTAACTATGCTGCCTTATGTTTTCCGATACTATTTAGAAAACAAGGGAAGGCATTGTATGAGCCTGCTTTTTTCCATTGTCTTCTGAGTAGAGGGCTGTTTCTGCAGTTTACGCTGTTATGCCTGTTAAGGTTTTACACAGGATCAAATCTGCTTTCCCCGACATCACACCTCACTTGCCCGACTCAACTCACCTTCCTTCCCCACCTTCCCTAGTTTAAAAAAAAAAGCCCTCAAAGTCCCAGCCATGAACGCAAACTGCAGCTGGAGAACTGATAAAACTCAAAATCGATTGCTGCTTGACCATCGCGGCATGGCATTTCTCAGTCAAGATCCAAGCTAAATGAAATTCCAGCCTAATGTGATGGTTCAGGTTCTCTAGCAAACTTTCTTTCGACTCCAGGTAGGTAGTTTTAATGGGACAGTGCTTCCACCATAAAGTAAGCTTGTAATATTCGGGGGAGGGTTCCAGATTGATAGATACAGTAAGGTAGCCGGTGGAGACAGATTAATGCTCTGGGGAAAGGCCAAACGGAGCCTGCACGATGTTTAACTCCGGGAAATAATCCAAGCCATCTGGTGGATTCGAACCAGCAACATCCGCACGCTCGTCCACCGCTCTACCTGTAGAGAAATCCAGGCACCGCCACCCCAACCTCGCCCCTCCGCGCTCTAATTACAGACTTATATAAGGTGAGAGCAGGTGCTATGAGAACATCAACAGGCAGCGTTCTACATCCAGATCACAAGAACGTAACATTAACAATCTGTGTTTGTCCGTCAACAAAATAAAATCCAAAAATTCAAAGACAGTAGATACAAACAAACGGAAATAGTTGACAAAAGGGCGAGCTCAACTTTTCCTGTAAAAAAATGTATTGAACTTGTAGAATGTATAGGAAATTGTTTAAATTTAGGCTCAAGTACATTTCTAAGGACTGAAATAACCATGTGCTTGAAATAGAAATTACCAACAGCAAACATTAATCTATACAAAAATTAGTCAAAGTTAATATAAAAAGAAGAAACGGAGTCAAATCTAAATGTATACATTCCTTCGATTTATGACTGTTCTAGCAGATGTCGGTGGTTCGCATCCTGGCCGAGTCATACTTAAGACTTAAAAATTGGCAATCTAGTAACAGCCCTGACAGACGCCTGGGAACAGTACTAGGACTGGTCGGCCCCGTGTCGGTGTAATGTGACTGGGTGGGACTGAAGGTCTGTGTTCTGGCAGCACGTAAACTGTGTCTAAGCAACACCGTCCTGATATGCACATTGTTTGCGGAGGGACATTAAGCAACAAACAACCACCCGCTCCTTGGTCCTAGAGCCAGACCTCTTCACGTCATCCAGACTTCCTATTGATTTCCAACGGGTTTGTACCTGACGCGCACACTGAAAGCCAGTCCTATGACATAACCTTTTCTTCATGTACATGGCCCTCTCCTGCCTTAGCTGTTCAATCTTCCGTATACAGACTGTTTTGTGGATCTTTTCCCCCAGCGTGTTGCTCTCAACACCGATGTTCAGGGGACGCAATTTCTACATCTTTGGACCGCTATCATTCGTCAACCCCAACATTGGCTTTATACTGATAATGTATAATGTATGCTGATAATGTCCTCCCACATTGACCTTTCAAATCTCTAACCCCCCGTAGGACTTTCAGAGGCTAACGGTCAGATTTTCATTGTGTCGAAGGCGTTGCTAGCCGTAACCTGTGGCGTCACTAGCGGAAATGGTATGCGGTTCTCTGTTCAGAGAAACCATAATTAGAAGCTACGACCTTGCCAGTTGCTTATTATGTGTTCATCGTCTACAGATTAAACGTCAACAACTCCATTCGAGATCTGACATGCGTCTCTCCATAACTTGACTCGTATGCGGGGCATTAGCCTGTACACAGGTTTTTATTTAAGAAGTGTTGGCAGTCATCTCAAAGATAACAGGACCAGTTGAATGCAGTAATAGTTTGTGTCAAACACCTCAACGAAAATCTGTCTCCTTTCAGGGCAGTGCCCGGCATATCCTGCTTACATACCTCCGGGGTGCCTGCCACGCGACACGTGCTCATGTGACAAGGATTGTAAAACTGGTCAGATTTGCTGCGCAACAAACTGCGGCAAACACTGTGTTGCACCTGCTTAGCAGGCAACCCCACGCTGTGGCGCATCTCTCCGTACTCCAGTCCCTCTGCTGTGGAGGATCTCTCCGTACTCCAGTCCCTCTGCTGTGGCGCATCTCTCCGTACTCCAGTCCCTCTGCTGTGGAGGATCTCTCCGTACTCCAGTCCCTCTGCTGTGGCGCATCTCTCCGTACTCCAGTCCCTCTGCTCTGTCCCATCTCCCTAGACTGTCGTTCTGTCAGAAAAAGGAAAGGACAGTGTCGTTATTTAAATGTTACTTTCCTTCTAAGTTGTGTCCTCGATAGCACACTGTCTACAGGTGCCAGGAAACTACTCTTGGGGCCGCTCGATTCCGGCAACTCGACAATCAATGTAAAATGATTTTCTCCATCATGTTGGGCTTCTTGCTTGAAAAATACCTTAACACTGTTACTCTTGGGAGCTTTGTGCGCAATGTACTCTTGTAGTAACTATCCAATAAAGAGCATTAGAACAAATATATGTTTTTTCTATGCTCCGGTGTTTTAATGTTATTATAGACAGACAGGCTGACAGACAGACACAGTGTTCTTAGCATGATCCTACTTGCCTGAGCATTTGCTGCTGCCACACATTTGAAAACATTATCAGAACATCATTCATACATTTTCGGGCCATTTGAACACTTTCGAGAAAACAGAATAGAACACTCTTTTTTACATTAGTTTAGGAGCAACATATTTAAAGCGTTCTGTTTCGGTAAAAAAAAGTGTTTTGACTTGAACACTTCTTGTTGATAGTGTGCCACCATACATAGAAGTGTTCCTGCAGTAAGGGGAGGTAAGATGTGGAATCAGACATAAAAATACATCTCGATCCGTGCTCAGAAAATTCTTAGAAGTCTTAAGGACAATTATATTGCCAATCTCCACACTGATGTGCATAACATAATGACTATATTCCTTCTTAATCAACAAAGCAACACCCCCTGATAACCTGTTTGCCTATGCGGGGCTTCCGACAGCTTAACACCAGATGTTTTAAAGATTTTAAACTTAGGAAACATACTGACAGGTACTATCTGGCAAAATGTCTCAAGTATAGTAGAACGACATCGAACCTATCGAAGTAAGTAAATCAGACTCGCCAATTGTAGACAGACATTCTATATTACAAGTTAAAAATTGTAAGAGTCCCTCACATTAAATAAATGGCCAAGCCGGTACATCATTTTCGTAGATGTACAGCGTCAGTTTCGTCAGAATGTTTAGGGTTTGGGTTTACACTAGTTGAGCTTTCTTTCGATGTGCGAGAGTTAACGCCCATCTTTTTCCACTCACTGGGTAAGAGACGCTGTACGCTGTTGTCTCCCTTGGAAGGTGCCCCGATGTCCGAAGCTTCTTGACTTTATTCAGATTTGCCACCGACAGAGGTTTTTACGGAATCCTTAATAGTCTGATTGTTATGCAGACGTCCCTTTTGTCTCAAGTACTCCGAACTGTCAATGATTCTGGGTCACTTTACACCACTGGTTGAAGCAGGACTGGGAGCACTTTGGTCTCAGCAGGTATGGTTGAGGCTGTTAAGTAATGGGAGCAACAGTCACTGGAGTAGGCGCAGCTGATTTTCCCACGGTTTACCGCTGCTCGCATTTGAGAACACTGGCCCCGGGGAACGTGTAGTAAGCTCAGAAGAAACAATCCTGATAGACCCATCGCTGTAAATCGTATAGCTTGTGTTGCGGGATTCTGCTGGGCAAAGCCATATGGGGCGTGGGGGGTGGCTGCTCAAACAAGGACCATTGCCACACAATTATGAGTTCCCTTTAAGTACAGTGCCATCATATAAAACGATTCATTCTTCGCAGTGCCTTGACGCACCTGAAGACACAGTCTGGATTTAATCACAACTGAGATTTTCTTCCAGCAAGTTCCTCTATTTATTTCCAACATTACAGCTTATCCCATGCACACGAAATCTGGCTTAGAAAAGTCTACTGCTGCTCAAATGTCAGATAACTATCTGCTGTCAAGCAAGAAAAAAACTTCTCAATTGTGAACACCACCAAAAACAGCTAAAATTATTTGACTGCCTAGGAATATATATATATATATATTTACTTACCTAGTATATGATTAACTGGCTTTTAGCCTCGCAGAAAGCATTGCGCACGTCATACCCCTCTTGCGCATGCACAATTGTTCCTGACACCCCTTAGTCAATAGAGATTTAATTATAGACTCGAACCAGACCACCGACAGTCCAATAGCTTCTGAATTCTGAACGCCTGGTGCACAGCTGGAAGGTGAAACTTCAATCATTCCCGAAACCAGGTTTAGGTCAACATAAATATGCTGTTTCTTCTAGTTGTCGGGGTAAGTATTGATAGTGAGTTCTTGATGAACCAACGTTTTTATTTCGCTGGAGCTAATAAGAGAGAAATAACCCTGTTTCACTTTATCCATTATTTATTGCAAGTGGTCATAATGACTGTACCTGCTGCCAGACACTGTGTTTGGCGTTCCAAAAAAATATTGTAAAGCAGCTGGCAAACTGGTTAAGGAGTAACCTGATGTACTGAGCGATCAATTTCACCTACTCCAAATATACATTTGAGAGGAGACTGCTTCTGTCTCTCGTTCTGAATACCACCTTAGTCACTGTTGTAAGAGAAAATTACACCAGATGCCTTAATCGTCCAGACGCGAGTCGCGAGTAGCGCTGAGTGTGACGTGAGAAACATTAAAGTCGTTTGCAGGGTCGTTGACCTCAATGTCTACCTTAATTCGACACTCTCCGGGATAAGGAAATCGCATAATGTGCTCCACCCGTTGCTGTCAGCAGGGGGCAGAGATTCTATATATCAAACTTATTGCCTGATCAAAACTGGGAAGAAAACGATAGCACACACATATTTTAACTCTTGATGGACAGCGTTTGAAAGTCCTTTTAGACAAACGCTTGCGAATGGTAACTCATATAGAATAAGATCTTGAAAAAAACCATGCATGGAAGTATTCGTGAATTTTCTAACTGTACTTTAGTTCTTTTTTTGCAATAAACATCGCGGAAAGCAGGTTTCTGGGTGTAAGCAAAAAGAAGTGACTGGAAGGTTTACGCATTTTTCGTTTCAAAAAGACTTTTTCAATAGCTTGTATACCCCTTGAAGAAAAAGAGAGTACAGTCGTTGGACCAACCATGTCACCCTTCAACCATTTCTCCCAAACATGAGCCGTTTCGTCCACACGCGTAATTCGTTTCGCCAATTGCTTATTTCGACAGTCAGCTCAACTTTGTTCCCTCCCCCCCCCCCACACACACACGAGTGTTAACTTCTTACTTACCCAAACAACTCTTTGAAACAACTCGACGATTCGTGGGTGGGAGGGGGGATATCGACTTAAAAACGAGTGGCCGGATCGACATTAGTAGATTGGGCGAGTAGACTTGAGCGAGTGGGCGAAACGACCGAAAGAGTGGGTGACCTGGTTGGTCCAAACGACAATGGGCGAAACAACTAGCGTCAGAAAAAAAGACGCTTTCAATAGCCAGGATAATATTCAGACCCCGTGAAAAAGACGCTTTCAGTTGCTAGTGTAATATTGTGACCCCGTGAAAAACACGCTTTCAATAGCCAGGGTACTATTCAGACCCCGTGATAAACACGCTTTCAATAGCCAGGGTACTATTCAGACCCAGTACAAAAGACTTTTCCAATAGCTATATAGTGTAGTATTCTGACCCGGAGAAACCTTAAACTAAACCATAAACACCTGCTGGGTGTTTGTTCAGGCTGGCTGGCTCTGAATCAACAAGAGCGGCGTGCCCTGGCTGAGAAAAGCAGTTCGACGCTGCGGTTTGTATTTTTGTAAGGAGAACACGTGTTGTAGGTAATTGCCATAATGTCTCACCATTTTATGAATGGGTCCTGTTGGAAAGTACAGACCAGATCGGGTCGGTTGAAGATACGTTCCAGCAATGAGGACACCTTTTACAAGAGAATCTTCTTCATCTTTCGAAATAAATTTTTTTTTTCTGCTTCTATGCAGTCTAAGGGAGCTGGTACTAAAAATATAACGAGACGGATTAAAAGGTCCGATCTGAATTATGGGTGGTAAACAAACAAACAAACAAACAACAAAACACAATGCATAAATAATCTCATTGAGATTTTCTACTTCAGCCCACAGCGCTACACGACCTTTAAATTCCTAACTAAAATTTTCTTGAATTGAAAGTGATGCATTATTTCATTATTTTGCCGTGGAAAAAGACGTATAAGTTGCAATTTTCTGGGCCACCTTCATCCTTCCTTGGGCAAATATTCCCATGTGTTCAGGAGAACCTAAAGCGGGCTTACACTGCTGGATTAAGTCGTATGAAACTAGTTTTAGAAATTTTATGAAATATGTAGTGTAGACGCGCATATTTTGGCTGAAAGAACGGGGAGGAAAAGTTTTTTTAGAGAGAAATTCATCCAAATGAGACTAATTTTTCTGATGTACGCAGATCGATTACTTCGTAACAATGCTTTTATCGCACATCGGCCTTTATATCCCTTGAATAGCTTGCATTTGTGTTCGTATCTCTTGTTTGCACGCTAAAGCGCACATAAAATACACAGTGTGTTCGGGCCTTTTGACCGCTGTTATCGCCGGAAGAGCAGACACAAACTCTTATGGAACGAATGCTCATATAACGCACCCCTGATACTTTTTAAAATTAAAATTTTCGATCAGGCAGTAGGCACTATCTTTTTGACATTAATTGAACAGTGCTTAAATCTTATAAACACATGAATACCTTCTGAAGTAAGCAAATAAATAAATCACATGATAAATAGGAGATTTGCTCGAAAGGTCATTACGATACATTATTCCGACTAAAGGAAAACCTAGCGTAAGTCACGCTTAAGTAATACTAATTATATGGGATGTTATAATTTATTACAGCTTTTGAGCACCGTTATTATATTCTAGGTGGCTGTGACATGTACCCCAGTGGATTCTCAAACTCCAAGCACATGTGCGGCAACGGTACGTAATTATTAATTACTATTCTTGTTCGTAGTCCTATATTTTGGGTTTTGTAAATTTTAATCTAACGTCTATTGAATGTCTTTGTACGTGGGTGAGTGAGTGAAAATATGCGTGTGAATCGATGGACATGTGGATGTGAAATGTTAGGATATCCTAGCGATATGATGAAGATAGTATACTCTAAACAAAGCCCAAATTGACACACGGGTAGGGAGTAGCCAAATTTCATGCATTCGGGTACAATGTTAGCAACAGAAATTAGGTTGACATGAAGTGGCAGAAAACAATCATGGAGAAATGTAGCTACAACTGTCAAGATTCACCTGTTAAGCTCTTACAGTTGAAAAACAGGAAGTGACGTAGTATTAGTGGAGAGTCAGATGCGACAAAGAAACAAATCAGTTGTCGACAGCTCAGCCGTGCAGGAAAGAGTGTGATTTTGCTGATTGGTTGGTTTTTGTTGCTTAACGTCCAGTCGCTAAGGAGTGCGCAAGATTGTGTGCGCTTGAGAAGAGTGAGTAATCGATTTTGCGTATTTAAAGTGTTCTGTCTTAAATGTGTACTTAAAGTGAGTTAAGTGTGAGTTGAATAAAACTTCAAGATGCGCATCCTTATTGTCTGTCTGTCTGTCTGTCTGTCTGTCTGTCTGTCTGTCTGTCTGTCTGTCTGTCTGTCTGTCTGTCTGTCTGTCTGTTCATTTATCCGTCTGTCAGTTTTTTTCTTTCCTTTTTTCTATTCCTTTCTTTAAGTTAAAGGCACTGAGCCAAACTTCATTGAACGACACCGATAGTCAACAATTTCATGGCATTACCCCTCCATCAGGACAACACAAACACAGATAAAGACAAGGACAGGCACACATACACACAAGGCACTTAGCTGACTGAGGTCGTACAGCCTCGTACACCGTCAGATGAAATGCGGGGGGCAGGATAAAGTCCAGATTAGCTAGCAGAGGAGATCATGTTTGCCCTTAATTCAGATCACGACCCTCCTCATTGTTAACCGGTTTATTTTCCAAGTGTCAGTCACACTTTGCTTTTTAGTTTTCCCTTTTTTTCATATCCTTTCGGATATTGTCAATTATGTAAACACGCTGCAGATTTCTCATATAGTATTAGCCCAGTCTTATGCAGATTTTACCTTTGTACATAGGTGATTTTCATGAGCATGCTGATAGCTGGTTTGATTCCCTGATTTCTCACAATCCAGAAATGCGTTGCTGGAGAGATTTGTATCATGAAGGAAGTCACGTGCATCCGCGCGCCATGTTTCCATGTTCCGACATACGTTAGAGGTAAGTGCTGAGACACTACTATCTAAGATTATCGCTTCATACTACATAGCAAAGACGTAGGTCATTGCATACAGCAAGCTAAATGACGTAACCATGCTACCTTATGTTTTCCGATACTATTCAGGAAATAAGCGAAGGCGTTGTACGAGCCATTTTCAGTGGCAAGCCTGCTTTTTCCATCGTCTTCCTGAGCTTCTACAGCTTAGGCTGTTTTGTCTGGCGTTCTAGCTGTTCATTTTTTACGCGTTTGTGTGAGTATATATGTAAATATATATATATATATATTTCTACAATAACTGATATTGTTTTTGTCTGTTACTAAACTAAAGATTTTCAGGTTGAAAGAATAGAGAAACCAATGTAAACTATAGCATAGCTATTCATTTTTATGATAGAGTTGAATGCAGTGGCAGTCTGTGAAAGACCTCAGCAACAATCTGTCACTATTCAGACCCTTACCCGCCGTATCCTACTGACATACCCACGGAATGCAAACCGCGCTACACCTGCTCACGTGACACCAGCTGTCCTAACGGTCAGATCTGCTGCGCAACAAACTGTGGCCGCAACTGCGTCGCACCTGCTTAGCGGACAGCCCCGCCGCTGGGACGGATTACTGTGGACCGAACTCCCTCCACTGTACTGTTGGGATCGCTCGATTCCGATATAACAATAAAAATCGTCCCCTACACTGCCCCGCAAATTTGGGTGGGAGCCAACATACCTTCTGGGCTTCTTACAAGAAAAATACCGGTGTTACGATATATTTTAACACTGTTACTCTACGCATCCTTGTGCGCAATGTACTCTTGTAGTATGTATCCAACAAAGAGAGTGAGAAAAAAACATGTATCGTTTATACAGTGTATCACTGTTATCAAACCCGGACAGACAGACAAGACAGACTGCAGATGCAAGAAGACAGACCGAAAGAAAGAACGACAGATAGAAAGAGAAAATAAAAGTAAGAGAGAAAGAAAGGAAAATAGGAAGAAATGAGAAAGAAAAGAAACAGAAAATAAAAGAGGGAAAAAACAAACAAAACTGCTTTGGCCTATAAACTTTTATACGAAGTTCCTGGCGCCAGATCTTCTGAGACCCAAATGAATAAATATCTAAGCGGGTGGTTTGAAACGGGTGGGGGTATGAGAAGCACATGCAGAGCGAAGGAAGAAACATCTGCAGTGCCTTCACTGGGAGAGTGATCAGAGAGACAGAGAGACCGACTGTAGGACAAACAGAGGCAGATGATATAAAACAAGGCGAGAACAGAATAAAATATATACTGAAGTCAGACTAGCGCCTGTTTGTGGTGAACTCGATATGACTTTATGGTGAACTCGATATGAATTTATGGTGAATATATAACTGTTTTTGAGGCCAAATGACTTTACATTCTAGTGCCATTAAATGATCGAACATTAAAAAATGAGACAAGAATGAGGCAAAATTTAAAAAAAATTACTGTGTAGGAAAACACCTGGTTTGCCTGCAGATCTGCAAATCGCGATCTAACGAGCACCAAGGAAGACCCCTGTGCTTGATAAATCACTTTTTTCCAAAGCCCTTTAGAAAACTACCAGCAAATGGCACTGTCTGGACTTTAGATTGACTTTGATTACTGGCATAAGATAAGAATTCTTTTACAACTATATTCCGATACAAATTCTCTCAAAAATGATTTGAAAAGCTGGCTGAATAGACAACGTAGCTGAGTAGGACGCGACCTGAAGAGATCACCCGCCACACACGCACACACGCACACACGCACACACGCACTCACCCACGCCCGCACGCACATAAAATCCCCCTTGTAAAGAAAATATCTCAGAAACAGTCTTAGCAGGTTAAAGTGACAATTAGAACATTCAAGAATTCAATTTGCGCATTGAAAACAGTCTTATTTTGTTTTCAACGAAACATCAATATCCTAATTTATGTACTAAATCCTTACTATTAAATACATTAATAGATAATCCCAACAAGGTACTGGCAGCGCTAGACGTACCCGTATGCTGACGTGTGCAACCAAGGGAGCCTACCGTACCCAAACACGTAGCAAAGAGAGAGTCGAAAGTAAGGAACATGGCAGATCTTCACTAAACATGGCAGTGTTTGGGTAAATAGACTCTCTCTTTGCTACCTGTTTAAGTAAGAAGATCTGCCATGTTCCTTACTTTCGACTCTCTCTTTGCTACGTGTTTGGGTACGGTAGGCTCCCTTGGTTGCACACGTCAGCATACGGGTACGTCTAGCGCTGCCAGTACCTTGTTGGGATTATCTATTGATGATTTATAGAGGTCTGTCCTCATTTGTTCTTTGTTAATTAAATACATTTCTAAAAAGATTATAAAGACCATATTTTCGCTCATTTTCCTAGTATGTATAATGGTGGAGTCCAGCAAATTCTTTAACACTGTTTCTATTCCTGTGCTTGAATCCGGTTAGGTGGTCCAGTTTGATGAAGTCATAGATCATGCATAAAGAATGTGTGCAATAAAAATATCCTATAAGGACCTGCTGATAAGCGGGAAAACAAAACTCAATAAAAGCAGTGACATCCGGGAAATAGGTACCATTGTCTGCATCTTAGTGATTGGTGGGTTAGCATCGGAGGTCGAACTACGCAGTTCTTATGCTTCAGTAAACACATCGGCTATTTTTGCTTGAGGCAAGGAATGTAAAAATCGACTAAGGCTCGCGTATTAAACCCCGCTGGTTCTTTTTGTTAAAGTAAAAGGCTGGCAGTTAAAACTTTTATTCAGGTGCTATCTCATCAACATGAAAGGACTGTTTCTCCTCGTTCTGGGGGTAAGTTTGCTAAGTCATACGGCCGGCCAGATGTAGGCTTTTTCTATAGGAAAGGCGATTATTTTTGTTTGGTCAGGCATTGAAGAAATAAATGGTTTTTTTTTAAAGAGCGTGCACTCGTTAGAATAACTATGCGCTGTAGCTTAATGACTCTGGTTTAGTGAACTGCTTAATTAATTTCGCATGAGATAAATATTTGGAACAAATGACACGTGGCATGTACACATGCAGAATGTGATGGATGAACGTGATGCGCTTATCACACTACATGAAACTGCTACAGGCTCTGTGCCGTGCCTACAAAAGTGTTCACCTGTCCCATGTTTTCGGGATAAACTCCTTGGCTCTAACGTGTAGAAATGACACCTCTTTCAATGAATCCTTCCTTTCTTATATAAAATCCGTCGTTAATTGTTAATAACAACTGTCAATTTTCTGCTAGATAGGTTGGAGCAACCAAAATAGAATATAAAGAAAGAGCCTATTGATGAAGACAATCAAGTAAGATTGTAAGGAGAAAACATCTGTTCGGGGAACAAACTTCCTGATATAAAAGCAGACAAGGAAATGCTTAGTAGAGAGAGCTGAGACGATTTAAAAAGTGCAATGAGCAAACCAGCAAAATACAGACGTACATTTTTAAGCAGGTCTTTTGTATTCACTGTAGGTGACGGTAGCAAGCATGGGTGTACACTCACAAAGAGTCAGCACCTGTGCCATGGTAGTAAGTATGTTACAAGTAATATTTCTGTCTTCCTTCTCCTCTCTAACCTTTACTCTTGTATTTCTTGTTGGATTGTACAGCTGGCGCTTTTCTCCCCCCCCCCCCCATCCCGCTTATTCTTCAATCACTCCTTCATTTCGTATGTTCTCTTCTCATTTCATCATCCTCTTGCTCTAAAGTAATCTTTCTTCCTCATGTCTTGTACCTGATCTCTAACCTTTCCCTCCTGACCCCTGTCATACTTCTATCAGTCACTGCTCTTTCCCCTACCCGCGTATGTGTGCGTGTGTTCTTTCTCGTCCTTGTGTGAGTGCGATTTATGGAGAAATTTCAGTTGCTGCTTACAGAGGAAATCCCGAAATGCTGAGCGAATTCTGTGTTTCTTCAGGTTGCAGAATTTAAAGAATTTTTAACCTTCAAAATCTCTCGCTGTCACCACGTAAAAGCGCTAATTCACTGGAGCCAGTCAAATGACGATCTCTACTTAGGATATGTAAAATGCATAGCCAATCAAATGGCGAGCTATGTTTCGCAGTTCTTTACGGGGGCGGGGAGAAGGGAGGGAGAGGGGGATGTTTCGGGAGCAGGGGGGGTAAGGGGTGGGTTTAGAGTGGGGGCTAAGAGTAGGGGATAGGTGGGGCTTGGGGGAGGGGTGGGGTGGGGTATAGGCAGTAAAGATCTTCCAGGAAACTGCAACCTTTTCAGTGGTGACCCTAAGAGATTAGCATATTTTACGTAAGATTGTATTTTGATTGGCTCCAGTTTTTCTGTGCTTTTTCAAGCTCCTGTCGTTGTTCTGCAGAACATCCTGTGGCGGTTTCACGTGTCAGCCGCCGATAGAGCTTTCCACGTGTCGGAATGTAGTATCTGTAGTAAATGTGTGTGTGCGTGCGTGCGTGCGTGCGTGCGCGCGTATGTGTGTATCTGTGTGAGGGTGTGTGTGTGTGTGTGTGTTACAGAAAAACTGAAGTGATTCTGTTTTCAGAGTGCTAACTTCTTATCAAGCATTATTCGAACAAAGATCACTCGAAAATCCGTACTTTCTCTAATACTTTTTATGCTTTCAAAATCTGAAAAAACCACATTTTTTAAAAAATTATGATTTGTCAGTATTATTCAAGTCGCATATGAATAGTTTTAGACAGACAGACAGAAGCTGCATGCTAGTTTCAGTTTTTTTAAAGTCATTTTTGACGCTCGATTGTCAACAATTTTCCTTTACTTATGTTAAATAAATGCTACACTGCAGGAAAAACCAAATAACTGCAGTGTGAATTCGAACATTACATACATTGTTCAAACCTGGGAAACAATTGCTTTTTTCTGCGTGTGACAAAATTAAACAGTTTCTGGGATGGTAGTTAATTTCACCATGAAACTGAATACACATATTGCAAATTTTAAGTTCTGTGATAAAAAAAGTCCCTCTGCGAATGCTGTCGCTTTATTCTCAAGTACTCGTGTAAATAATGTTTAGTACACTTTCCGTACCATTCTGAAATACAAAGATGCTAGCGTTTTCACTCTGCAGTTTTTGTGATATTACCGCAAGAACCATAATTCACACGGAGGGGATCTAGAGGCCATTTTTTTTTTTACTTTTCGTTTTCAGGACTGTCAGCCTGGCAAAGTGTGCATTGAGACGCCAAAGGGACCAAAATGTGTTCTTCCAAATAGTAAGGCATCTTGGCTAGAACATCCTGATTATTAGCAAACGCATTTTCTTAACTCATAATTAGAATTTTATTTGCTTTGCTAACAAGAATATATAGTTTGATACAATATCACTTTTTTCAAACATTAGATGTGCTCGTCCACTATTTCGACCCATTTTAAATGGGCCGATGGCCTACTCAATAAAGTGTTCGTTCGTTCGTTCCTTCCTTCCTTTGTTTGTTCGTTTGTTCCTTCCTTCCTTCCTTCCTTCCTTCCTTCCTTCCTTCCTTCCTTCCTTCGTGCGTTCGTTCGTTGGTTCGTTTTTTCGTTCGTTCGTTCGTTTGTTCGTTCCTTTGTTCGTTCGTTAGTTCTTTAGTTCGTTCGTTTGTTCCTTCCTTCCTTTGTTTGTTCGTTTGTTCCTTCCTTCCTTCCTTCGTTCGTTCGTTCCAAACATTCACTTTAACAGAAGTAATTTTAACTAATTTTAATTTACACGAACCTTCTTTAACTAACTAAACTAAACTAACTAGCTAAATTTTAGCTTTGACTTGTTCTCGCGAGTTCACAATCTACGGTGCTCAGTCTGTCTACTAAATATTAAGTAGGAAGTTGGAAAACTTCCTTGTCACATCTGGTGGCTTTGATGGAATTCTAATAGGAGAGGGAAGGTGCCCAGCTCCTCGCCTCCCAGCCACTGGATACCCGAAATGTCGCCAAGATTGCACGTACGATGTAGACTGTCCTGGTCTCCAGAAATGCTGTCCTGCTGGTCCGTTGTCTTGTGGCAGACAGTGCAGTCATCCGGAACCAACCAACAGGTGCACACCGAACGTAAGTGTACAAAGAATACGTAACATTTATTCCTATGATCACAATTTTTGTTTGTTTGTTCGTTTCCGTTCTTTCTTTCTGTCTTTCCTTTTGTTATGTTCTTTTGTTTCATTTCCGTTGGTTTGATTCTTGCTTCATTTCTCCTTTTATCTTCTTTATGTAAGTGTGTGCACGAAGGCTTGTGTAAACAAGAATATGTATTCATGTCTGTATACATGCATGTGTATATGTAATTATAAGGGAGCTTTGTTTTTATAGCTACGGAAGTAACGGTAAAAGTTAGTAACCCTCTTTACGTATATTTTGCTTATTGCAGTCATGCCCCGCTGGACAGATCTGCATCATGAGACAAGTATTTTGCCTCATAGGCACGTGTCCCATTATCCCCACGTGTGTTGAGAGTAAGTAAAGGAAAACCAGAGGCCTTTCATTCCTTATACTAGAACAGGAACAGTGAAAGTACAAAAGTATAGATGAACCTCCGCATATTCACATGTTGTTTAACTGCTTGTAATAAACATAAAATGTCGGGGCATAAAAGAGTTTTTTCCTCACATAACATCCAGGTATTAGAAGAAATTATACAAAACGATTTGCTCGGTATTACTGGAAGACTGTTCTGAAAGTTCGTTACACATTCGATGAGTTTTCTTTAATAAAGGGGTTTTATTTTTACAGCCAATTTCTTTCGTAGTCATGGGTTGTCAGGGTACAAGTTGAAAACTAATTTAATTCAGTACGAATTGCTACCGAATGTATACTCTGATGCGATAAACGTTTGCACCAACCAACCAACCAACCAACCAACCAACCAACCAACCAACCAACCAACCAACCAACCAACCAACCAACCAACCAACCAACCTTTCCATTTCAGAACAGTGTCCGGCCTTCCCAGATTTCATACCTCCGGATTGCGTGCCCGTTGACACGTGCTCACGTGACTCCCAGTGTCCCAGCGGTCAGCTTTGCTGCGCAACAAACTGTGGACGACACTGCGTCACTCTTCTCTAAGATGCTACAGCACAAGAACACGGAAGTCACTGTCTTGTTATCTTTGATGCCATTGGCCGGCACAGTGTTCTCTTTCCATGTGCCGCGAGTTGAATGCCAACAGATGGTCGTTTCTGGCAAATAAAGACTATCTACATACAGTCAGTCGATTTTTATTTTTTTGTAGCAGCTAAAGGGAGAATGTCTAATGTATTTTATTTAACCTGTAGAAATCGTACTGGTCTTACACTACTGGTAAAAGAAAATATGATCCTACATCTTTGACTGTCGGGCTTTTGTACGGAGATTGTGGCATAATGTCACCTCGTGAAATTAGATGTATTTTGCAGCGCCAGCCTTATGTGAATGTAATTGCGGGTGTGAACTTGAATCTAAGCATGAGCGTGACCGAGGGGTATATTTTGTCCAATATTGCAGAGTGGGCAAAAGAGTACATGTTCTGAAAGTTTAAAACTCCTTGTTGACAGACGAACCATATCGAGTCTCAGGTACAAGTGCTACATCAAAATATCTCCAATTTGTTAAGCACTCTAGCCTGAAAGCAAGACAACAGAATTTGTTCAACTTAACTTGCATACAAGTTTTGAAAGCATGTCGGATCTTTAGATCGGCGCATGTTTAATACTACGAGAAAATAATGTTTGCGTGTGAATGCTTGCATGCGTACGTGCAGGATCGAGCGAGCGAGCGAGCGAGTCAGTCAGTCAGTCAGTCAGTCAGTCAGTCAGTCAGTCAGTCAGTCAGTCAGTCAGTATGCGGGCACATGTATCTGCGCGTAGTATGGTAAGTTCCTTGGGTGCGTAGTTTTAATTTCAATGCTGAGGTCCTTTTATTCTCGGTCGACTCAAGACATCTTCAATGGAATCCTCTTCTGCGAAACTTTAGACTTTGGTTAATTTTGATGCACCTTTACAGCCAATCTGTACTTTTACAGCCAGAAATGTTAGGTTTGTAAAGAAACATGTGAAACATGTTATCGCCTGCTCTATAGCTTTTTATACTTTATTCTTAATCTGTCGTGGGAAAAGTATTTGAGTCCAGGACAGAATTGCTTGTCACGTGTCAGCTGAGCGCTTAATAACAGATAACGGCCTGCCGTCAACAAAGGAACAGAAAAACATTCTATTCCCCAAATACCCGGATGCCATTGGTACGTGCCACATTTTATGACCTTGCGATGTGCTCTCCCATCTGGTGGCTGCCTGTTAACAGCAAGCGGCCAGCTAACGCACCAAGTTGCCTTGGGTCACACGTCTGCCATGTTTGCCAAAGGCTTAATTGCGGACCTGACTGGGTGGAAGTGGCAAAGCATACTGGAACCCCCTCCCTGTCCATAGTCTTTAAGTGCAGAGCTAAATTTCGTCAGTCAGGCATTAGCGCGTCAATATGAATGTGCTAACCCTTTCCTGCTGTAGAGATGAAAGTGTATGGTACAGTGGAGAACGGATAGTTCCGGAGGGTTTGGGTGCTAGTCTTCTGTTGTAATGACACCATGTCGGTATCTAAGAGGTTTTAAGAGTGAACTTTTTCTGGCTATGTCCGACTACGGCAATTGTCTATGAAAGCTGTAATCAGCTCTGGGTGTTGAATTTTTCTTTGGGCTTATTGAATTTCATAACTCGTACGTTGCCCGTTTAAACTAAGGTTGACACTGCAGCGCGAACTTTGCCTGCCTGTTTAAACTAAACTTTACATGGGCTGAAATATTGTTTTTAATTTTAAAATATTAAAGTTCAGATAGCATTTTTTTAGGGACGCTACTCCATCAGTGCCATCGCTGAACCAGTTCTAATATAAATTTACCTCCCTTTGAGGAGACTGACTGACTGACTGACTGACTGACTGACTGACTGACTGACTGACTGACTGACTGACTGACTGACTGACTGACTGACTGACTGACTGACTGAGGGTGGCAACGATGCCAAAAGCATCCTTCCACTTACCCATCATCTGCTCAGGGGACAAGGCATATCAATTGCAATGGCCAAACTCAGCCAAAGGTCAGAGAAAGTACGTGGGGGTTACAAAAGTGCGTGGGGGTTACAAAAGGGACATACCCGTTACAAGCCCTAATCAAAGGAGACGAATATTCTGACGAATATTCAGATGAGGACGTTAGGAGGGATGCTGTTCAGTCTTCCATGTCAAGACTAGTGCTTGACAGAACACTTTTCCCAGTATCTTCCTTACTATTGGCCGAAATTGTGCATTTACGCTAACAAGGACAGCGGAATACATCTCGCCTAAACTGACGAAAATCAGCAAGGTACACGATGGATACGCGGGTTTTCTTTTGGACTAAACGCACACCTCTGCGCAGTGTCACTGACAAGAAATGTGTCAATTTTGGCAGCTGGTTACTGTGTCACGAACTCCTCCCTTCCAAATCTTTTAAAAGTTATTAAATTTATTTTCTGGACCCGATGTGGTCAATACATGCGTCGCTTCATGAGTAATCGTAAGCCGTACGACTCTAAATTTTAGTGGGATGAAATGATAGAATATGAAAGGCTTTAAAAAATGAAAGACAAAAATGCGATTTTAAAAAAGTGACTGCGTTATGAAGGAATGCACCCGCTATTCCTCTAATAGAACTTTAGATGAACCTTGTTTATCGGGACAGGGTAAAATCACGTGAGAAGTTGGCAAATTAGGAAATATAGCTGAAACTATCATGCGTCAATAGGGCGTGTAATAATTCAATGTCCGGTGATGACTGACTGACAAGCGAAAAAACAAAACTCCATTATAGCGGTGACATCCGGGATAGTTTGGTTTGCTTCCCAATGATTGGTGTGTTACCAGCAGGGGTTGGATTAAGTGTTTGTTACGCTTCGGTGCACATCCGCTATTGTGGTTGGAGTTTGTTGTTGATGGAGGCTGTACGCACGCAGTATAAATATAAACTAGGGCTCGCGTTTCAAAAGCCGCCTAGGTTTTTAAGGTAAACAGCTGGCAGTTAAAACTTCGACTCAGGCGCTATTGTATCAACATGAATGGACTGTTTCTTTTCGTACTTGGGGTAAGTTTTCTAACTCATACGAACGATAATCCCAACAAGGTACTGGCAGCGCTAGACGTACCCGTATGCTGACGTGTGCAACCGATCAAACGAACGACCTAATGTAGACTTTATCTACAGCTGGCTATTGATTTTGCATGACATAAATAGTTAATTGTAAGACAATGCTTAGAAACTGGGAGTTTGGTTTTATCTCGTGCTTTAGTGAAATGTGACAGAAGACATATTTGCATGCAGACTGTGATTAATGAACGACTTTGACTTTATTTGCCTGTAATTATCCCGCAGGGCTTTTTAAAGCCAGGTGCATATAAATCATATTTATCGCATTCATTTGAACAGAGATAGGTCTCTCACACTTCATGGAACTTTCACATGCTCTGTGCCAGATCGTCTGCGTTCCCGCAAATTCATCGTAAATTTTAAAATCTTGAAACAACGTTCATTTTAAAAAGATGGTAAAGGTTTGGGAGCTGTGGAGAAGACGCTGATGGGGGTTGGAAAGGATGGTTCGTCTATGAAACTGTGTTGAATCAATGCCATACATGGAAACGGGTGGAGTTTGGGTATTAGAAAAAATGACATGTATTTGCTAGGAGTTTTCTGTCCGCCCTCCTATGTCGTCAAACATCCCTGTTCGAAGAAGGGAAACATTACAACGAAAGAAGGCTGGAGTAGGAATAGTAAAAACAGATGGGAGTCAAGTCTGACTGGGCAAGAAGTGCAGAGACTACGTCGGTATTCTTGATTATGCGCTGAAAGAAACTTTGTAGACGGAACTAAAATGTTCACCTGTCGCATGTTTACTGGACAAACTCCCAGGGCCTAGTGCGCAGAAAGGGTACTTCTTTGAATAAATTCTTCCTTTCTTATATAAAAACCATCCTTAATTACCTGACGATACATGACAAATTGGTGCTAGATGGGTTTCACAAACAGAATAGAGGGTCCCTTTTGATGAAAACATACAATTACTAGTAAGTTTGTAAAGAGGATATCATCTGCTTAACTAAGGAAAAATAATCAAATAAAAGCAGACAAGGAGAAAGTTTAGCAGACAGGGCTGAGACGATTTAAAAATTGCGTAGAGAGAAACAGTGAAGTAGCTTTTTAAGCAGGTCCTTTGTATTCACCGTAGGTGACAGTAGCAAGTACGCGTGTACACTCCCAAACAGCTTACACTTGTGATCTGGTAAGTATGTTACAAGTAATATTTCTGTCTTTCTTTCTTCCCTCAAATCTTCACTCCTGTATTTCTTGTTGTGTTGTAAACCAAGCCCCCCCCCTCGCCCCGTATGTCTTTCTTCTCACTCCATCATTCCCCACCTCTAACGTCTTCCACCCTTCTGGTTCTTGCTCTGTGTCCTTTCTCGCCACGCCCTACCTTTCTTTCTCCTTATCCTTCATTGCGGACGGTTTATTCTTTGTCAAATCAACTTTTCTTCTTTATTAATGTTGCACGTGTACTTCACTGCCGAAAAAAAACAACTAACGATAGTGTGAACATTGCAATCCATCCATCCATCCATCCATCCATCCATCCATCCATCCATCCATCCATCCATCCATCCATCCATCTATCCATCCATCCATCCATCTATCCATCCATCCATCCTTCCATCCATCTTTTCTTATTCTAACATTATACTTTCGTTAATCGTGCAAACGTAAGGTTGGGGTTGGGATGGGAGACATGTCTTTTCCTCTGTTTGCTTCTGTTTGAATGCGTGCATGTGTGTATATAATTGTATGTATTTACAATTGCATGTAAGTGTGTGCATGAGGACATCATGTATGCATATGTGTATGATTTTCTGTATATATGTACATATGTAAGTAATATACACATTTTGTATGTGGTCACGATGACGATGCTAAAATTAATTCCCTTCTTCGCCAATATTCTGTTTATTGCAGTCATGCCCCGAATGGGAAATCTGCAAAATGACACAGGCACACTGCATCACAGACCCGTGTCCCTTTATCCCCACGTGTGTCAGGAGTAAGTAAAGAAAAACCAGACGCTAAGACGGGAATAGTGAAAGTCGAAGGTTATAACTGAACCTTCGCACAATGGCATGCTGTTCGATTGCTGGTAATAAGTGAAAACGTCAGGCAGGAAAGGGTTTCCTTTATCCTCATGTAAAAACCGACCGACTGACCGACCCACCCACCCACCCAGCCACCCACCCAAATCCTAAACACTGTTTGTCCATTTCAGAACAATGTCCAGTCCTCCCGGCCATACCTCTTATGTGCCGGCTCGTTCGCAGGTGCTCAAGTGACTCCCAGTGTCCCACCGGGCAGCTTTGCTGTTTGACATTCTGTGAAGAACGCTGTGTTACACCTCGCTAAGATGCTACAGGACAAGAAAACAGAAGTCGTTGCCAGTTTCTGTTGTTTTCTGTTTTGCCATTGGACGGCAAAAAGTCCTCTTTCCATGTGGGCCAAGTTGAGCTCTGAACAGATGGTCTTTTCTACATACAGCCAGATCAGTTTGTTATTTTATGTCGCAGCCAAAGCGAAATTACATGTACATGTATCTAATGTGTTTTATTGAATCTGTAAAAATAGCACCGATCGTAAATGATCGTAAAAGAAAAGAGGACTGTCGTAGTTTTCTGCGGATATTGTGGCATGATGTTACTTTGCTGAATTATTACGGCATACAAAAAGAGGTATATTTCATCTTCAATATTGTGTGAATTTAATTGTGTCTGAATGTGAATATGACTGAGGACGTGAATTTCCTCCAATACTGCACAGTTAAACAGTGCAAGTTGTGACAGTTTTTTTCTGCACCTTGCATACAGACAAAGCATCAAGTCTCCAGTAGAATTGCTGCTTAAAAATCTCTGCGATTTATTAAGCGATTTAAGCTGAAAGCGAGACAGAGCAGAATTTGTTTGAAGTAACTTTCGTATCAGTTTCGCAGGCAGTTCAGATCGTCTCAGGTTTAAAGTAACGCAGAAGTGATGTCTCGTTTGGAATGCACAACTACAGACCTTTTCACAGTGCGTCTGTGTGTGTGTGTCACAACTTGAGAGATTTCTTTTTGCTCTTGACGGGTCTTCTGTTCTGCTCGCTCTCACGACCACCGTCAAGAGTGTGACATATGCGTAGGTGGAACTATCACTTTATTACTAAAGTTAATTGATATGATTTCTTAATCATATGGCCGAGCCCCCACCACCTACAGTCTCCCATAAAGAACAACAAAAGACTGTAATACAGTGAACAAAAAAAAATGTATTGTTGATAGAAACAGCGCGTATTTACAATCAAGACAATATTTGTTATAACTCGTTTCAACTCTAGGGGTCCCGCAATTTCCTTCTGTTTGAGCTAGGTCTACTATAACATCTAATACCAACCTACATCACCCGCCTCGCCATTAAACATAATGACAAACCACGTACCTTAATCCCGCCTTTGCTAACGAGAAATGAATGACCACGTGATACACAACACTCACAGAACACAACACTCGTTCCCGAATGCTTCTTACAGTCCGCACGACAGTCTGTACGTTGGAGCGCTCCTTCCTTGGACAT
>SMGT01000501.1:126362-139015 GCA_004794575.1 Lanistes nyassanus | reverse complement strand
GTTTTTGGCGTAAGATAATTTGACGGTCTAAACCAGTCCTTTTATTCTCAACTTTCGTCCATAGATTCTTTCATTCACACGCACGTGGTGAACAAGGCGGTTACATGTATCAGCCAATCAGGCCAGAGACAGTAGAAGCCACACCCCGTGTCAACTAGTAGAACACGCCCCTAAGTGGACACCTAGTGTGGACACAACTACCCCCTCCCCTTCCTGGTCATTTACACCCATTGGCTACATCAAAGCCCTTGATGCTCGATACTACGCGTCACTGGATTCCTCCAGCTACGTAATCCTCCCCTGAACAAACTAAAGCACACCTGGTCAGCCTGACACCTGCACTAGTCGCTCCCCAGCTGCCCCAGGGTAAGTAACACCTTGCCCCTTGGTTCTAGGGCCAGCACCCCTGATCATAAGTGTGAACAGGGACCGAAACTGGGCTGGTGACGACTTTAGCTGCTAGATGGCGGCTTGAACAAGGGGATAATAGACCTTAATTAGGGCCGGAGAGTCGAGGATGGATCACACCTGGAATCTATGGTGCAATCTCCTTGACCCACCAGACCCCAACACGTGACAGTGTGTGTGCGGGTGAGTGCGTGCGAGCGCACTCATGAAGCGTCACTTGTCCGTTAGGTGAGTGCTTGATGCCCAGAAACGACTTGCTGTCAACAGAGAAACCAAAAGCACTCTATCAGTGCCGAAGTTTCGTAATAAGTAGACTATAGACAGAGATCATCTGGCTTTGGTGAGGCAACACAGAGGACAGCAAAAATGCCCCTGAGACGACGGTCAAAAATCGCGGAAAGAAAACACTGATTTCTTTCAAAGTAGGTATTTCCTGTGCTATCTACATAATTTTTCAAACCGCTTTTAATTTTGACTGCTGTCTTGGCAGGCATTTTGACTGTCCTTTGTGTTGCTTCACCCACACTAGATAGGTATTCACAGTGTACATGTAATTCGCTCTTTGTTGCATATTGTCCGTTTTTTTTTTTTCTTGTCTTGATGTAGGGCTAATGGGCTTAAAGGTGACTGTTTTTGTCCTTTCACTTGGTTCAGACAATCAGTTCTCAGTGTTGTTAATCCAAGTTCGTTTCTACCAGTGAAATAGTGTGCAAATATGAACGACTTGCTGAAAAATGCCTGCATTGACCATGTAAGAAAAACAATTGTTCGCGATTTGCGGCACAGTAAAAATTAAATTTACCACTGAAAAAATGTAGATTCTTTACTGAAGCTCCACTGCTGGCTTGCATGAGCGTTCGTAGCTGTTTTTCCTGTCAAAACGGTGGTCGTAACGCCCACTCGCCCCGTGTATTTTACGTGCACCTTTACGAATGAACAGGGGATAAAAACGCTCATGCAAGCCATCCCAGGGCTCACGCAAACAGTTTAGACAAACCGAGGATGCAGTTTTCTGAACAGACAAGCCTGAACTCATAGTATGTACACGGAAACATTCCTGACATGTCCCAACCGTAAAATAATTATGGCTATTGATTTTATGTTATAACGTATGCTGTCCGATCGCTCAACGTAACTTGAAATTTAACTGCCCCTATAAATCTGACAAACTCTTTAAGTTTAAGTAACATTCAGTGGTACACTGGCACAAGTACTGTGAAATACGAACTATGCTATCTCTTTTACACATGCAACCAGTCGCAGTTTTAGGAAGTTCCTTTTATCTCTCCAGTGTTCCCTCCGACAACAAAAGTAAATACGCTAATGTTGCTTTTTTTTTTGGCTGTGTTTCGGAAGTTTCTCTCTTACGTGTTTCATTCCTTATTCGTCTTTCAGAATTTTTTCTATGCGGGTTGTCTTTCTTTCTCCACCTTGTCGTACCCCTTCCCCAACTTTGACCTTTCCTTTCAACACCTTCCTCGCCAAACACACACACACACCACACACACACACACACTCTTTCTGTTTGTCTCGCCGCACGCACAGAAAGCACGGACGGACTGCAATAATAAAAATTGTAAAAATCAGCTATTGTTGTATCTTAATTTATTCCGGACCGCATCATAAATCTTTTTCACAGGAAGCTTAAGCCATAATTCTTCCAGGTATTGTGGTTGAGAGTACTGACAGGGGCGATATAAGCCGATTATGTAAATTAACTTCAGCAGATGATCGTGAGTTCACCAGAACTGACAATTTGAGGCAACACCCAAGAGGAAGTATTGTTTTTCTGAAAATAAGAAGCTGATAAGCGTAGATTTTTAAAAGTTATCTTTCTTCACAAAGCTAGCTGTTGCCTGAGGATGGTTTCCTGCTAGTGGCTGTTGAGCACCAAACTGATCAGTAACTGATCTCTGATAAACGGCTCGTTGAGTACTGTCCAATGCTGATCTGGCTGGCATCCTGAGAGAATCAAAACTCAATGTACAACTAACTGTACAAGTATAATAATTAGCTCTACAGCCCAATACATACTTTTCTTTCAATTTTCTACCTGATGTGCTAGTCTAAAAATTATCCTCAGATAGTTATGCTAGATTTTGCTTAAAGTGTAACGATCAAAACAAAAAATGTGAATTCAAAATATAGCAGGGGTTGAGGGCTGAAAAGACATTGGCAGCTTTCACATGATCTGTGCCCACGACAGCGCTTGTGTAAGTCGCACGACATTATTGGATCCCGAAAATGGTGTTCTAACTTCCAAGCCCGTGTTTTAATCTACCGTTGGTTCATGACAGTTTAGTATGGTTAGCGTTTGTTCACTCAAAGTAAATTTTTCTCGCTTGTCACTTTGGTAACCAAAATATTGGATGAACCAGAAAGTCACAAACACCTAGATGTCATTATACAAACCAACTGTATATAGGACTAGCACATCAGTGATGTGGCCAAACAGCTCGCTATGCTCACTGGATTCCTAAAGCAGTATAAATGTCTTTTATGTAGAACAACACTCGAGACTATGTGCAAGTCCTTTATTCTACACATTTTACACTTTGCTGATGTTATGGGACAGATATACCAATGGTCAAGTAGGTATTACAAAAATCTCCACTTAAAAGCAATTAGAATCATTATCTGGGGAGTACGTGGAAACAGTCATGAAAAGTACCATAAAGATTCAGGATTTTCTATTCAAAGGAAAGGCGAGGAAAAATAATATCTTGCCGTATTTCAAAATGATTCATGACCTTTGTACCGAATACTTTTTTAATTCTTTCCCCACTAATCCTTTCACATGATCCCTACAGCAGACTCCGACCATATGATAGATGGTGTTTCGTATGCAAGAACTGAGCTTTCCTTTCTCCTCCTTTTAACAAATCCTGTTCTGTCAGACCACCCCTATTTCTTCGTCTGAAACCTGCCTGTTTCTTACATGCCCGAAGTCCGAAGCTCACTTCTGTGTCTGCTGCGCGGCCTGATTGGTAGCTCTTTCGCGCGGAGGTGCGGAACTCAGAGAAATACAACTAGCTTTCCCTTACATCGCCTCGATCTCTTCTGGGGCGTATTCGAATGCAACAACTACTGCAACCAGCTTCGCGAACTGAGCTGCACACTTCGTTCACTTCGGCTGCTTCGGTAGATTAAAACGGGGCTTTGCGGGCGAACAAACCCTTCACCCGAGGCGGTAGTTGTACTAACCAGAGCTGTCTTGCGCGCGCGGTCCCTTCTGCGACTGATTCTAGACACACATGGGAACAGGGAAGCATGGCTCCCTGACGCACACCACTTTCTTCATGACGCATTTTTGTCCTCGCGGGCACCTCTGCAATGTCAGAACAGGACATGTGACATTCATCATACTCGGAGCGGTTGCTATGGTCACAGTCAATTCATCATATTCTTAGTAATCACCGTAGTCTCTGACAAATCATCATCATCATCATCATCATCATCATCATCATCATCATCATCATCATCAAACAGCACCAGTCCGAACACCACAACCCCCACCACCTATAACAACAACAGCCACAACAACAGGACCAGCAGAAGATCAGGCTGCTCGTCTTATTAAATGCAGTAAAGCGAGATCCTAAATAAGTAAGTAGATGGATGGGGAGATGAGATGAGATGAGATGAGATGAGATGAGATGAGATGAGATGAGATGAGATGAGATGAGATGAGATGAGATGAGATGAGATGAGATGAGATGAGATGAGATGAGATGAGATTTCGGTAGGGTTCATGTAGGGAGTGACATTTATTATGTGGACGGAATCCGCTCCCAAGCTGAAGGATGCTTCCAAGTAGGAAGAAGACGAAGCGAGGCGCTGGATGATGGCCTGAAACTGAGCAGCGATCCTAGCACTTTCTCCAACAGTTTTTTTTTGGGGGGGGGGGGGTTGTGGGGGACTGACGCTCTCCGACTGCACACTCTGAACGTGCGATTTTTCGCATGAAAAAAATGACGCGAGCATTTCTTCCGACGACAATCGATATATGAAATTATTTCGAGCCATACTGATTGCCACTTCGTTAGACCCCAAGTCAGTCCCATCAGCATTGCGACCTTCCTCAAACGTGTGGGCTATTTACACACACATTTTGCGCGTTGTTGGACTTTTAGGAAGCAAGTTCAAATGTTTGATTTTACTGACTGTTCTCTTAAGCGTCGGGATACGGATATAGAGAAGAGTTATCGTCATCAGACATTTCCTAGCAGCTGGAACTGGCCACTGCAGTGTCCGCTCAGAAAGCGCACTCAAAGCTTTATTTCTTCGGATGATAGTTTTCTTAATACGGTATTGTGCTTAGAATGTGACTAGCGACTAAAATCCTCTTGAATGCTGTTAGAGGATCGTTGCGCGGAAAGACTTACCAAGTGTTTACAGGTGCGACTTGGTTCTGGAATTCGGCACTTTTTGCAGTAGTAAGGTCTCCCTGGGCAGCACTTCTGGTAGCCGGGGCAGTCGAGGTCCGTTTTGCATTTAGAACACTCCTCCCCACTCATCCCAGTCGGAGCTGGGCATTTGCCGCCCCCTGTTTTTAAGTCAGTCAAAACGCTTCACAGAATAATTTTTCTTTAGAATTCAGAAAGGAACAGAAGCGCAAATGAAGTTTCCACATGTGCCTGGCTTTTGCTTCCCGACAAGAAAATTCCAAAATTTGAGTATCTCCCTGTCTTGAACAGGACGCAAACTTTCTAGGTCCGTGCATCGAACATCCGACATGTCCTTGTTTAAAGAATATTAGCGTCTATAGAGGGTAGATGAAACAAAATTGTAAATTTATTCATAAATTCCTTAAGAAAACATAGCAGTACGGAATAGTTCAATTCATTTTGTCCATGGAACCTCTCTTTATGCACACAAGAAATTATTTTACCTATGGCATAAATGCACTGCGGTCCTTTTGAAGTGTCTATGCATATAAATTCTGTTGGGCATTCCTGCAAACAAAAACCAATATACTAAATTTTACATCCTTCTTAATTAGCGTTTGAAAACAGCCGATACAATTGTTATTTTCATTTGACAACAATAAATCCTCAATGACTGAACTGAAGAAAAACAAAACAAAGCATGGAAAAGCAAAACAACGAAATAATACCAAACCAAAGAAAAATAAAGAGATCTGGGGCTGCAAGGAGTGTCCATTTGTGTAGGATGTAAGTGATATATGCTGTGTTCAGCCATTTTCATTTTGTTTCTGTGGTGTCAGCAAAGAATGGAATGGAATCCCCGAGAAATCTGCAGTAACACTTATCTTTAAAAAGAAACTGTAAACTTTGACAATCAATTATCTCGTGCAGCAACATGTTTAGTAAGCAAAATATAAATTACTTAGGTAAAATGCATTAGTACTTTATGTTTAAGGATTGAAAACTATTATAAGTGGTTTAAAATATTTAATACTACCAACAATGACCTCAGTGTTTACCACTATTTGGTATTTATCAACGCAAAAATTGAATGTGGCATAAGTTTGAACATTACTTGAACATTAAATGAGGACTAACATTTATAACCTTGGAAAAACAAACACATACAAAAGTCTTGCAGGAGGAACCGATTCTTTCTTTTGGCAACTGGCACGTGCGACCACCGCACGCGTTTTTGCAGCACAAAAAAATGGGACGGCAGTCTTGATCCGACTGACAGTTATTTATGCAGATTCCTACACGTTTAGGGTCTGGCACCGGACATCGATCGCTTT
Source organism: Lanistes nyassanus (assembly GCA_004794575.1). NCBI lineage: Eukaryota > Metazoa > Mollusca > Gastropoda > Architaenioglossa > Ampullariidae > Lanistes > Lanistes nyassanus. Next base: position 132,885 of record SMGT01000501.1, on the reverse strand, counting down.
GTTGACAAACTGGTGAGAAACGCAGAAATAATTTCACGAACAAATATTTAATTCATCTTCATGTGTGTTCTGTTGCAACTGTTTATAATGTTGGTAAGCGATAAAATGTATGGAAGTGTGAGATTCAAGAAGCATGATTATGCAGCTTGATGTATGTTCCATTGTGACTGTTTAAAATGTTGCTTTGTGTTAAACATGTATGGAAGCCTGGAAACCATGAAAACATTTACTGCGGCTTGTTTTGACAAAGAAACGATGCAGCAGACATTTGGTTTAGGCAACATGAGAAGTACAATTGGTCAAACCAGATATGATGGGTATATTCAAACAACAGTTACTAGAAAGAAAAGAAAATTAAAACTAAAAGACAAACAGTAATCGAAAATAAAAAATCTCTGGTTGGCTGTCACAACTCACCCGGGCAACACAGAGAGTAGGTGTCATCGGGTGCAATATTGCATTTGTAGCATTCAGGACACGTGGTCCTGTCAATCACACGCCCACAGGCAGCTTCTGAAAAGATTCCTTTCCTGTTGACGACCCACAATGGCTGCCCAGTGCTACAAAATTGTTCATTTCCGGTACGTGGAAATAAATCCCTGTCTGGCAGACAAAAACTACATTTAACTTGCGTATTGTGGACTGCACTTAATGTGCATACGTCCGAAATATACGTGAAAGAAACAAATTTTAAATAAGTTAAGATTCATTATTTTTTCTTAATGCTCTTGTTGATTTAATTCGTTTTCAACAGCTGGTTACGAGAATTTAGTTTATGCTTACTTAAGCACTGGGGAGAGATGACGCCTGATGTTCTATTCAGCACTTTTCGACAAATAGCACTTCTGTCGCAAAGCTGTGGAGAGGGAAGGCGTGACGTCATTATTACTTCTTAAGATCCCATAATACCAGAATGTTTTGAGCAATTATTTTATGGATTGTCATTTCCAATAATTGTTGAAAATCCTTTCGCAGATACTTTTGTTAATTGCCACCATCATGGCTTGTTTGCGGTTTCTTCTTTCTAACACTTACCACAAGAACAAATACAAAAAAATGAACAGAAAATAATAGATTTTTTTAAAATAACACAGAAGAAAATGAATCTTTCTGTTTGTTCATTTTACGTCCGATGAGCCTTATACATTTCTGCAAGTTGTACAAGTATTTTTGTTTCTTAGCGTGAAAAGTAGGGCCTATTATCATACATATACAAGGTAACATTTATTACTGGTCCTGTTAAAGCAGTAACAGAAAAAATGAGCGTGCATTGTGACACCTAAAAACCCACAAAACTATATCAGAGGAGAGATATAACAGAGATATGACAGCTTATCATTTCCCCCCAAACTTCATTATTAATATAAACTTTCATTTTTAAGCGTGCCTGGTCACTGAGTTTAGAGTTGAAGTCAATACATGGTCCTGTCTCTGCGTGCATATTCGCAGGACAGCTTGCATGGCTACCTAATTATTGTTTAAATTTATGACGCAAACAGCGCCAGTCTAAAGGTCTAAAGATCGTCATTTCTTTTGGTGTAATTCTTTAAAATTTATCTTAAGACTGTATCTCCTGTTATTTCAGTCCTTCGTTACGCCAGCTTTTTGATGCTAGCCCAGTATAACCCTTTACAGTATGACACACACAGTGACAGTGACAGTGACATAGCACACAGACCAGAATGCAGAGACGAGCAATACTACCTACCCCTGGGGCACACATGCTTGGTGACCGGGGACTGAACTGGGCGTTTGTGGCTGCCACCTGAAATTAACAAGACGTGATGATGATGATGATGATGATGATGATGATGATGATGATGATGATGATGATGATGATGATGATGATGATGATGATGATGATGATGATGATGATGATGATGATTTCTTCAGGTATATAAACAATCTCACGAGTAAAAGAATGAATTCTTCACTTCTGTCTGAAACTCACCCCCACGACAAAGAGAAAGATCGCGCTCATGCTGACTGCGCGTTAGCGGAACTTGTTCTTCGATGCGTTGACTTCGCCTCGGTGCTTAAAAATGTTTTTGCCGGGGGAGGGAGGGGAGAGAGAGGGAAAAAATGTAACACAACAGATGTTCGTCGTTCACTATCTTTTCGTCACCCGTCGCGACATTTAAGTTCAATCCACTGGATCAGCTCGATAATTTTTGTACAGCTCGTGCGCCCTGAGCATTTTATGCCTGACAATGAATGGAGTCGTTGGATCGCTTAGGTACTTGGATTCTTTTCTCAGATGGAGGCGTCTGTAAATTTCTGAAGACGCCACATCACGCACATTCAAAATCAATTTTTTTTCCTCGTGTCTGCGCTGTGTCAACATTCCCTTACGACGCAATGTGGTGCAGAATAACAGAATGTGACTCGGTGAAGTTCTCTTTTTCAAAGCCGTAAGTCCGAGAAAAAAGTTTCGTATTCAGTGGCCACACATAGAATGTCTTACACTCTGCAACAAAGAAATATGCCACCGAGATATTAAAAACGGCGATGGATTAGTCGCATGGTAAGTACAAAAGAAACGATGACTATATCGATACAACAGCGCTTTTCTAGACATCTTAAGAAAGCGCAAGAGGAAATGCAAACGACAGCCTGCTTCAGTCACCTGAAATGATCGGAGATTAAGAACCGACCACACGCCATAAGAAAGCTAAAAATTTAAACCAGACAGATATAAAAGACTTTTTTGTAATCTACGTGGGAAATATTGTTAAATAATAGAATCACAGACAGAAATGTATGTACTTGTGTGCTTGCTTGTGAACATTCTTACTTTTAAACCTAATATTTTTACGTCAGACTTCAACCACAAACCTATTACTTCTGCTGACTGTTATACAAAAACCTTTGGCGCGGAAATAAATGGCAAGTGAGCGGGCAGTAAAAAAAAATTGAGAGAAACATTCACTCTCAGGTCTCTTCGTGTCTCTTCATGCCGTGAAGATAAAAGCGTTATGCGTAAAAAGAGCCACTGGTGTCATCCACACGCCGTCATCGACTTTGCCAGGTTGTTTATGTTTCTAGCAGCTTGCTGTGTTTGGCGCATAATAAAATTACTAAATAACTTAACAGTCGTGAGCGTTGACTTTTTTTGGCAAACACATTTCTTCCTCTGTGCATATCCTCAAAACGAAAGCACACAGGAAGAAAGCATTCTTAACCTTTATCTCTAGGAAAACAAAAAAACAATACGATTTTTATTTGGACAATCTGTAGATTGCTGAGGACGAGAAGAATAAATAAAAACGCGCTTAAATAATAAAACAATTTAGTATGACTTCAGTCAAAAAATAATTTTATGAAGCTATATGATCAGACTGTGAATTGGCTAAATCTGCGAACTTGAGTGTGAAACCATGTAATAAGAAGCCTATCTTTTGAATATTTTGTGCGTATGATGTCTGCCTAAATGACTACATCCACGTAAACACATTTGAAAACACACGTTGCACGCATGCACGCACTCACTCACTCACGCACGCACCCACAGATTGTTCGCAGTTCTTAGTTTTCTCCAAAAATATTAATTTAAAAAAGATTGACTTGCTCGTTGGTGCAATTAAATATTTATTGTCTGAACTTTTATTATTTTAAACTCCAGAAAACATTTCCACCAATGCTGATAAAAAAGATGGCGGAAAGCTCATTAACAACCTAGAAACGCATAAACAAATTTTTAGAAAGTTCAATTAAAGATATAGTTTTGATAAAAAGGTGATCACAAGTATTTTAATTAAGTAATTTTTTCACACTATTTTGGTTAATAATATACTCTTTACCACTTAGGTTTGCCTAAGCTGGAACGTTTCTGCAGCTCCAGCCATGTGGGCAGATTTACAAAGGTCTGTGTGCGGGTCCTGAAATAAGCTGCTGTGTAAAGAATAGCGCAGTATACCAGTCTGAAATACTCTTTCTTGCAGGAATAGTGCTATAAGCGGGCAGGCGAGGAATAGGGAACGATGATGATGCTGATGATTACGATGATGTTGGTATGCGGAACGAACAAAGGAAGGATAATAAGAAAGCAAAATGTGTGGACATAACAAAGTCTAATGAAGAAATAATTCAACTGTATGGGGATGCAGCTGTCCTTATTTCCTGCACGTATTATGCAAGTAGAGACGGTCCAGTTACACTGGCCCGTTCGCTTCCTTATGCTGCAGTGTCCGCATTCTCGTTGATGTCCGGAACATTTCTAAGTTTTGTGATTTATCAAAGAGATAAAATTACTTCTCATTGAATCGTCATCAAAACCTAGTGCCGTGTAGGATGTTTTCTTTGCCATAAATCACCTTTGTATGTTTTATCCCTGCAGCCCGTAGTCTTGTACAGGCCAACCCTAACACAGCTGTTTCAGCGTAGGAGGAAATCATGCAATGTTAAACCGAAGTGTTTGTTTTGTTTCTAGAGATTTTTCCAGCTAAATAAAAAGATTTCTCTTTTGAATCCACAAGTGCTCGAGATGTGCTAAAAGACTTGACATTTTCACTAGGTGTTCACACCAGCAATGAATTGTACAGCAAGACATTTTATTACTTTCCAAAGCTTGCAGACGAGTAAAGTGATGTTAAGCATTGGTAACAAAAAATGACCAGATAATATTCATTTGCTAACAGTTTATCTTATCCAAGCTGTGAGACTCCCAGTTAACGCACGTACAAATAAAACTGTCAGCTTCGTGTAGTGCACTTCTGAAATTCAAGTGGGAAATTAGGTGTTCCGATAGAGGCAGATAAAGGGTTAAATGTTTAGACAACTCCAACAAAGGTACTGGCAGCGCTCAAGGGTTAGGGTTAGGGATCTGCCAAGTTCCTTTCTTTCGGCCCTCTCTTTACTACGTGTTTAGGTACGGTAAGCTCCCTTGGGCACATACGTCTGCATACGGCTATGTTTGAGCGCTGCCAGTATCTTTGTTGGAGTTATCTTTCGATAATTTAAGCGCTCTGTCCTCATTTGTTCCTTATTGGCTAAATGTTTATTTTTAATAGCTGCCTACTAGCAAGAGCCGTGATGTGAACAAACTTCATCAGGGTTTAAAGTGACTTCTCAGGAAAGTAGGCCATGAAAAACACATGAAAAACGAACAAAAGCACACAAACAAGGAAAAGGAAAACAAAAACAAACTCACTCACATATATAAGATCAAAAGAATCATTTAGCATTATACTCACAGCCAGTGCTTCTGCACGCCTGAGACTAAGGCTGATGTGGGAAAAAACGTCACCAGCTCACCTTTGTACCCTTTGTTTTGAAAAAGATTCCAATGTAGGATTTAACTGGCCAAATCGGGTTAACTCCGATACTGGGTTGGTCTGCATTTGAGTTCTTATCTCCTGTTCATACGTAAAATTGCACTCAAAATACACCGGGAGAGCGGCTACGAATGAATGTACAACGCAGTAATCTGTTTTTTTAATCTCGTCTTCAGCCTGTCTGCTTTCCACATTTACTTATTCTGAATATATCGAGCTCAGATTTGCTCAGCTCTTTTTACGACAGACTGCCATGCTGACTGAACTTCTCCGTTGACCTTTAGTCTCGATGTTCAGGTTTGTGAACGAATTATACACACACAAAAAACTTGTATGATGTTTGGTTAAAACGGGAGTATGATGAGTTTATTCTCTAAAGATTGTGATACTTGACAAGGCGGGCTGTCGCATATATATTGCTAGATGTCACCAGTCTCCTTAGGGAGTCGTGGGTAACGACTGCTTTCTCTGCATGTGACATTTGTTTGCTGGCCATTGGTGTGTGTTGGGGGAGGGCTCTTCGGGTGTTCCGATTTCCTATATAGAAACACACACACACACACACACACACACACCACACACACACACACACACTTTCTCTTTCTTTCTCTCTCTCTCTCTCTCTCTCTGTGATATTTTTGTTGAAGCATGCAGTAGTATGAAACCAAGTTTTAAATCATACTGGTGTACATCACACCTCCAGCACATCTCGACTGAAAAAAGGCAAGCTTTACGGTAAGACACAACACTACCCCACTCCAAAATTCAAAACAAAATCTTCCAAAAATATTATTTCTGTTTTAATGTTGTTAGTACGGCCTTATGTCAAAACAGTCAGTATTTAGTAGTTTCTCAATCTGCTGAAAAAGATGAAATAATATCATCTGGTTATTTTTGATATGAATACTAAGATTTCTAAGTGTGTTTATCCCTCTTTCTCCAAAATAAATGAATGAAAAAATAATACAAAATCTTCTGGAAGGACAGCACTTGAGGAGAGACCCGACAACAGCTGTTGGGGTAATAAAGGTTGTGCATACAGGTTCCTGCTCCTTGAAGCTCCAGTCATCTGTCCGTCCATGGAGATTTCAGTTAGTTGTCCTGTTGTCCTGGGCAGGCAAAATAAGACTGATACATTATCAATTTTACAAATGCAGATTATGCAGATTATGCAGATTACACAGATTACACAAAGCTAAATGCATTTTGTCCGTCCGTCCGTCCGTCCGTCCGTCCGTCCGTCCGTCCGT
>SMGT01000501.1:114410-126345 GCA_004794575.1 Lanistes nyassanus | reverse complement strand
TCTGTCTGTCTGTCTGTCTGTCTGTCTGTCTGTCTGTCTGTCTGTCTGTCTGTCTGCATTTCTAAATAAATTTCAACCAAAAAATGCACGAGATATGAATACTATTCAGTGGTCAGCTACCATTTAATTGCATGCTTCAGAAATGCTCTAAATGTTCTTAATAAATATGGGTATGTACTCAGAGTATCAAATTCAAAATAAAACAGTTACATACACGGATACCAGGGACCTGTTGAGAGAAGCAAAGGAACACAGTTACGATACTGTCAAGCATGTGATTCATATTTTCATTACACATACACGTGAAAAGCGTCAGAGAACCAAATGTTTAAATTTAAGAAAAAAATTACTCAGTTACTCTTACCAATTACTCAGTTACCGTCATTCACTCTATTTACTCAAAATAAAACTTATCGTCACTGGCCATCGATTCACAAGCTTTTCCGTGAAGGCTAATAACCCTATTCGAACACCCTTTTACCCAGTCGAAAACAAACAGCAGTAAAAATAAATAAATAAATAAATAGTGGTAGCACAAGTGTGGGTTTGTACAAAACCCTCAAAACCTTTTAACTTAGACACAACATTATTACAGACGAGCTGGACTACATGCGTTATTTAATTACTACTGTATTATTACTGTATTATTTGCCCCTGTTGAGCCTTGTGAGGACGACGTAACATGTCTCAGGGAAAATAGATCTCTCAGAATCGGTGGTGCAAGATGTCTGTTAATTTTTTATATGAACAGTCAGTAAGCTTACTTCAGCCACATGGTTTGGTAGCTTACGGGTCTTAAACGCCTTCCTGGATGGAAAGCCGTGTATAACTTTAACAAAATTCCATAACACAAAGTACTCACCGATTCTAACACAGGTAGGAACTGGGTAACAGGGTCGAATGGGGCACAGGACAGGCCTCAGAACACAGATGTGTCCTCTGGGGCATATCTGAAAACACGTGTGTGTTTTGGGGGGGGGGTGAAATGGGAGTGCTAGTGAATATTCACTAATATATGAAGACAAGATAGCCGAACAGTCTCCGACACTTACAACTGATTGAGTACTTGTCTCTCCACTAAATTTCTCCTTTAATGTTTGCACTGACTTGCGATAGCGTAAACTGGTTTGAAATACCTCGCATCATGGACATCTTAAAAAGCATTGTACTTGATATTTTACAGAAGTGAATGGAACGGATAAGTGTTCATAACGGTGGGGAGAAGTACTTTACAAAGTAAAGAAATTCACTCTACATTTTTATTCAAATTTTTGTGTTTATCTTAGGAATATGCAACAAGAACATCAACTAGAAAATTACAGACAAACGCTAGGGCAAAGGACCAAGTAATTATTCCTAACACTATGCATTTTGTTGACTGCTCAATCTTTTTCAAGGCATTCTTTGAAAATTAAAGCATTGAATAACATATGCTAACCGAGATATTAATGTCAGAAAGCGAGAAGTTGGAGGTGAGGAGGAATTATACCCTAACCCATAAGACAAAACCCATAAAAGAAATATAACAGAGGTATTAATGTCAGAAAGCGAGAAGTTGGAGGTGAGGAGGAATTATACCCTAACCCATAAGACAAAACCCATAAAAGAAATAACGTACGACATCCTGACAGGTGGGAGGGGGGAACACGGGCGCTTGACATGTACGACCACCGCAGGCGTTTCGGCAACACTTGTAGTTGCCTCTGCAGTCGAAGTCGCTGAAGCAATTGACGGGGCAGATTGAAAAGTCAGTTGGCTTTGGACAGCTCCCTGGCTTGGGTCTTCGTGGTGTGGAGGCTGGGGAGAAAGTTGTGGATATAAGGGGCTAGGCTTGCAATGCGTGTTAGGCTGATCCACCCAGACGTCGAACTCGCCATAGGATATTGAAGTTTAAAGTCAGGTTAGGAAAAAATACAAGAACGAGGACAGCAAAGCAGTACTAACGCGCTCATTATACTCATCATACTCATCATACTCATCATACTCATTATACTCATTATACTCATCATACTCATTAAAACGACAGTCAGCGTTAATTCTGTGATGGATGGACGAACGGATGGACGGATGTGGTGTGTGGTGGATACATTTTTTCGAATTACAATTTTTTACAATTTGAGAAAGTTTACACTAATATTTATTATATAACGAATTAACTAATTATTTAACTGTCACAAAGTCGTCTAGTCTACACTATAAATACCTCTCACCTACACAAGATGAAACGATCGAACCCGTTTTGGGATCGACGACTTCACGGCATACTGTGCCTTTGGGACACAGCTGGGACATCAACCAGAAGTACAATTGGGCAAATCGATTCACACAATGCAGTCACCATAATGACGAAAATATTAAGCAAGTTTAGCTTTAATGCAGTAACAGAACACTGCAACATAAAGGGCAGCGTTATAGCGTTTACTGAAAGTGAGTTACCAGTTACAGCAGACGAAAAAATAAATTTAAAAAAACGCAACGAACGCTGAAAAATTGAAATGAGTATAAAACACAAAACCTGCAAGATGTGCTTTATAATTAGATTGATCCGAATTGTTCCTTCTTTCAAGCTGAAATACATGTCTTATATTCTTTCTGGCGTAATCTGAATGCTTTTTATCCATAACAATGGATTTTTGAAAGGTACTGTTTACAAAAAAGCATCAGCTATTCATAACTTGTGTACATTAAGAATATATTTATTCCAAAACAATTTTACTTTTATTAAGGAATATAGCCAAACTTTCAATATGCGTTTACAACAGTAGATGACCTAACTTTTGACTGTGTGTAGTCTACGTGCTCATAATTGCGTCTGCGTTGGTTTGCGATGTCTTTGAGATCGGGAGTGAAGTGTTGGAGGGACTGTCTTTCTGGTGTGTGTAGAACAACTGGCGCTGTACATGCAAGCGATAATGGGAACTTGAACGGGTGTGTGTACACGCACGCTTTTCTACCCGTGTGTTGTAAGACACAGAGCTCGGCTGAACAGTCGCATGACTTAACAGTTACGTACCGTAACAGCACATGTAGACCCAATGTATGCCTGTGCGTACCATTGTTCTGCACAGATCGCCTGCACATTGTGATAACAAAGACTCAGTTATATTTCCATTACGTCGTAGTTCCAGGGCTGGCTGCGGGTCATCATCGTTTTCTAGACCAGCGATGCATTTCTAGATGCTACGAGCGATAAACACCGCACTAGTGTTATAGTAATTTTGCTCTATGTTATGGGGAAAAAAGCCTGAAAACTGTGACAAGAAAACAACAGAGAATCCACCATGAGATTTGGGGAAACTAAATAATTGGAAAAAGGAATGTCACTAGACGAAGTGCGTATCTAGAGCTTCGGAGATGAGAATGACAGAGAATGTGTTAGCATTTAATGAGAAGATATAAAACATTAAAAAGCTTAAATAACCGTAAGTGAGGCTTTATAATATAGAAGCGCAGATGGTAATGTACAGTGGCAGAGAATTATCGATAATGAAAATATTAATGACATCATCAGCAAACAGCGAAAACTTAGAATCATAACGCAGTAGTCGAAAGGCTTGTAACAACCAACGTTTACACATAGAGCTAGTTAAATAATATCATGTCATAATTATTTCTAACTGCATACAGTTTATTTAGTAGTGTTTTAACAAAGTGTGCAGTCATTATTAGGACCTTTTAACTTTGCGTGGATAAAAAAAGAGGAAATTCATAGGCATTTGGTCGTTTCTAGAACAACGTGCACTTGGCATCAGTTCGTTACGAGGAATCTTAAATGTTTCACAGGAAAATAGATAATGGAAATCGTCATTACTTGTACAACAGCGGCAAAGTCCTTCTACTCATGGCACTTGCTGTATTCTGTGCAAGAAGGAATATATTCCATAACTGTAGACAGCGCAACGACTGTTTTACAGAATGCACTGTATAGCTACAGACTCTGAAATCTACACAGCTTACTAGCAACCAGCATCTTCCCCGTCTTTCAGATCCTGCGTGCCAGGTATGTCTGCAATTGTTCTTTATGGTTGCATAGGAAGCGCGTCTATGTTTGTCACAGAACGAAGGCGCGCGCCTGGACCTAACTTCTGTTCAAGAAACTTTGCTTAGTCATCCGTTCTGCGTCCCGACTTTGTTGTGGATTCACTCGGCTATACACAATGGTTCGTGCAGTAACCAGCTTTCTAGTTAAATCTGTAGAGCAGAATCAAAGTCGTGACATTAGGGTTCTGAGTGTTTGAGCGAGAGCGAGGCGGTTGGTCAGTTTTTCTGCTCACTGACAGGGTCATTGTATTATTTGTAGTGTAACAACGTCAGCTAGCCGTGCCAAGGGCCACAACCATAGCAACACTCGAATGATTGGCTAATTGTTGCAGTGGAAATTTGGAATTGGTCTTATACGAACAGACGGTTCAGAGGACTTCTGAGAGTGCTACAAGATGCATCACATGCCGAATGTGCTACACTGTAACGGCCAGCTGCTTTTGGGCCGTTCTTAGCTGTAGAGCGGTCCCATCGTGTTTCTGTTTCGTTTCTCGCCTCTGGATTCTGACAGAAGCTTTCAACAGCCATTCTCAGGTGAGTAAAGCTTTTCAGACGATCGCATGAACAGCGAGGAACATTGAGTGGTCATTTGTCGCTAGTGCATAGAAGCTTTTAAGTACGGTCGTTGTAAAATGTAGTTGCTTTTCTGTCGGGAGAAGATAAGATAATACTTTATTTCCCACATGCAAGCATAGGATTTTTTTCTTGGTGTCACAAAACACAGGGAATCCAACAGTCAAATCCTAAAATAGAATAGAGCGATGGGACACTTCCCCATACACGCGCACCCACACACGCAAACAGCACTATGCTGCAGGCGCACACATACCCACAACACCCCCCCCCCCCCCNNCACACACACACTGATTCCTTAAGTTTGCCATGTTGAGGGCAACTGACTAGAAAGGAGGGCTACAGAGATATCTAGCCTTAGACAGGTTAATTGCTAACAGAGAGAGAGAGAGAGAGAGAGCAGCCTGTGGAATGAAGGAGTTGCGAAAGCAAGCTGTTCTAGTTTTAAGTGCTGAAAAGCGTCTGCCCGACAGAAGGAGTGCGAACAGCTGGTTGGCTGGGTGAGTCACATCAGCAGCTGGGCCAGAGACTAGGCTCCCAACCTTGACGACTTGCGGTCTGTCGAGTAGAATGTCCAGTATCCAGTGACAGATGGAAGGATGAACAGACATCGCAGAGAGCTTGTCCAACAGTTTGTGAGGGATTAGGGTATTAGGGGCAGAGCTAAAGTCGACAAACAGAACTCTAGCGTTCGTGCGTGCCTTTTCAAGATGGTGCAGAATGAAATAAAGTCCCAGACCCACTGCATCATCAACAGATCTGTTCGCCTGATATGCAAACTGAAGGGGTTCACGCGACCGACTAGTGCATGCAGACAGGTAACGTAGAACAACACGTTCAAAAACCTTCATCACAACAGAAGTAAGTGCTGTAGGTCGAAAGTCGTTAAGCTGAGTGACATTTGACTTCTTAGGTACAGGTATAATTACTGAGGATTTGAAACAGCGAGGAGCTACTTGCACCTGTAGAGAGGTGTTAAATATAGCAATAAAAGCTGGGGGCTAGTTGGTTGGCACGTGATCTGAGTGTGGCAGTGGACACATTGCCCGAACCCGACGCTTTCCTGGGGTTCTTATCTCGAACGGCCGACACACATCCGCTGCCTGGACAACAAACGGTGGAACCAGAAGTGACGGGACGTCCGGCAGAGGGGGGCGACAAATCGGATCGGGTTTTTGTTTTGTTTTGTTTTGTTTTGTTGAAGCGACAATAGAAGTTTAACTGATCAGGAAGGCTTAGGTCAACAGCAGGACATTTTGCATTTTGTTTATACTGGTAAATTTCCTGCAGTCCACGCCATACATCCCGGGCGTTATTGGAGGAAAAGTTACGTTCTAGTTTGTCCTAGTGTTAATGTCAGTTACTGTATTTAGTACATGTTTTATGGATAAACCCTCTGAGAAGTGTAACGGTCAGTTGCGTTTGGCGTTGCGGACAACCGACTTCATGGGGCGTGTAGACAAACGTGTTGCAAGCAGGCCGCGAACTTACAAATTTTGTAGGGCAGGCAATTCGACAATTCGAGATCTGCAATCTGTAATTCTACTTCGGCCCTTCGGTATTTGCTCTCGTTCCAGTTGCTGTTTAGCAGTTCTTCCGTTCATCCATCTTCACCATTCGCCACCTGCCACAGTTATCGTCAAGTCGCGACATCTTTGTGTCTCCATATCTCTGGTCTCGAGCTGTCCCCAGCCACCATCATGCTTTACCCAAGATCACTACCTCTTGTCGCTTCCGCACCTTGATATATCAATCACTTCTCGCACCACCATCGTGTTCCATCGACGGCCACACCAGCCTGACCGTAGGACTCAGAGCTAAGTCTTGTGAAGTGTGGGTGCACCCTTGCACTGCGCGCCTAAGTCGATCAGAGGGTGTCGCCAATTAATTGTCTCATTTCATTCATCGTGCGTCATTCAATCCCTTCTTGTTGTTAATATTTGTCTCATTTCATTAATTGTGGGTCATTCAATTCATCCTTGTTGTTTAGTTTAATAAATATGGTTAACCTCTGGCCATGTCTTTCTGTGTGAAAACGAACGATGACTAAATCGAAATTAGTTTATGATGCAGCCCCATCATTCACTGACTTTCATTTCATCTCAGCAAAATCCTAAGTCATTGCAAAACGCTGGACGTAGGTACAACAAAACTCGCAGTTTAGCAAGCGAGATTCGTTCAGCTGCCTCAGATCATGTAAACTGTTTGGTTATAATGTAAGCAACACGATCCGCTTTAACGCTGTAGATTATGCCAACAGCTTGTTTTACAGAAAATGCATTCCATCGTTATAAATCCGACAAGTTTAGAGAAACAAGCAAAGTAATGCGTCACTAAAGGCCCTGCACACTTTTCGGCTTATAATAACAAGCAAGATAACTGCTAATAAAGACCTTGCAAACTATTTAGCCTTTAAAAACAAGCGGTAGGATGCAGTTCCTTGTGGAAACTCGCTTCAGCGTTAGCTTTATGGAAGCAGGCAGAGCGACGCAGTTTGTGTTGGTAAACTATTGCAAAAAGCGCATTGAGTGTTTGCTTTGTAGAAATAAATTAGTTTGAAAGGTTTTTTCCAGCAGCGATCCTCACAGGTGGAATGTCTACCGCCATTAGAGGTCTGACAGTGCACGTGTTGGGTCAGCATGTTGGCTATACTCACCAGCAACAGCAACAGAAGTCCCCGTCCCTTCATGATTACAACTGTCTGGAGATGATCTCGCACACGTCGCAGCATCGCGCTTCGGGTCTTTTTAAAACATCCTCCGCACCCATCGAAAATTAATTCAGGGCATGCGCATGGATCATCACCAATGCCTACTTTCCATGAAAACGGAATAAAACGCTTTGTGTGCTTGAAGGCTGTCATGACGGTTTTTTAAGCGACAACAACAACATGTCACTTAGTTCCAGGTACGAGATGAAAGGAGCAGTAATATCCTTGACACTCTAGGGCTATCTGGGTCGCTTCTTCTCAAGGTCATCCTGACCTAACTGGTCATAAAATATCCAGCAGGTGGATGGAAGAGATGAGTCGTAACGGTCCGCAGGTTCCCTCTAACGCTGGTCTCACGTGGTTCGACAGAACCAAAGAAAACAGTGGCATGGAAAAAAAATCTGAAAATTGCAACCACCTCATTCTCCTTGAGGTTTTTCTATCATTTTCTGTCAAGTTCTTTTAAATTGTTTTCTGTTGACTCTCTCGAACAGTGAGTGGCAAAGCTTATAAGTCCGTCCCTCCGTCCCGACCGACCCACCGACCGACTGACCCACCAACCGACCCACCGACCGACCGACTGACCAATAAAATAAGAACAGGTACCTGTGTCAGAATCTTCTTACTCTAGAATTTGACCTGTGCCGTGAACGCGAGCTTGCATATTCGTGTTCGTACGGGAAGATTTTCTGATACTCCCAGGCGCTCACAAACACTAAATGATGAGTCTATTTCTACCATTTAATAATCTAAAACATATGCATGAAAGCACTCACTGTAACAACGCTACAATAATTCAATGTAGTCCAAAAACATTTAGAAATGTATTTCCATAAGCACGCCGGCCCACCCCCACTCTAACAGACTGCCCCGGTGGTCTAGTGGTTAAGGCGTCCGCTTCCGAGGCGGGAGGTCGGTGGTTCGCATCCTGGCCGAGTCATACCTAAGACTTAAAAATTGGCAATCTAGTAGCTGCCCTGCCAGGCGCCTGGCACTATAGGGAACAGTACTAGGACTGGTTGGCCCGGTGTCAATGTAATGTGACAGGGTTGGGCGTGAAGCCCGTGTTGCGACAGCAACACCGTCCTGATATGCACATAGTTTGCGACTGGACGTTAAGCAACAAATACCCCCCCCCCCACGCTAACACATAATCACTGAAGGAAGTTCCTTGATATTTGTGGAAGAAGGATGACGTAACAATCTAGTTAATACAGTCCATTTCCCTGTCTTTCTGACAATGCCACGGTTGGACACTTCAAGAAATATATTAATATCTCATCTACATAGCACGTCCTCAAATTTTGTCCCTGAATAGGTTCATTTAAAAAAACGTCGTTCAGTATCTTGAGTTAAGAGATAAATGACAAGTGACAGCATGACATTTCACCTGACAAGAACACGACTCAGATGCAAAAATTCTATATACGTCATACCTACTGCTAAAACCGACAGATATGAACGGTGGTTTTCAAAGAGCAAAAGAATAGAATTACGCATTGTGCGTGCGTGCGTGCGTGCGTGTGTGCGTGCGTGTGACTGACTGACTGACTGACTGACTGAAAGGACGTGTGCATAACCACAAACAGGAGGCGAGGACCAATGAACAGGCCGGAATTATTTGAAAATTTTTTGACAGCGCTACGTGTCGTTTATATTGGAAACTATTCGAAGTATCGTCGATACGTACTGTCCATGTTTAATTAAAGTGTTCATGTTGACAAGTGTAACAATATGCGTGCCAGGCAGTAGGTAGAAGGTAGGTTAGCGGGGGGCATAGAGTACAGTTTGGGAGAGGACATTGGACATATGACAGGTCTGGGAACTAAACTTAACATAGAGCAAGACAGACACTAGGGAGGCCAGACACATCATTTTTAACCGCCCAGCACTCAGTTAACCATAAAGACAGAAGCTATAGTCCCAAACATGCCTGTCCACGAGGGCCACAGAGTGCGCATATTTCAATCACAATCACACGTGCAGATCGTGGGAATCCGACACTGGACAGTTTGTTTAGGTATATAAACCCGGTGGGGGTAGACAAGGGAGATATAGAGGGAGCGACTGATGAAGGTAGCTAGGTCGACGAATGGCGGGATAGAAAGAAGGAAAGCTGAGGTTTAGTCTTAGTATTTTGTGATTGGTTGAAGATGCCATCCATTGAACTACAGAGTTCAGATGTTGTTTGGTGTATAATATGAAGGGAGGCCTATTGGCCGGCTACACAGAGCTTGTCAAATAAAGGAACTGAACTGCAGAAAGGCACTTGTGGTCTTCTGTATACATCATTCTTTCTGGTGCCGTGACAACGCTTAATGGTACACAAGTACCACGGTCTACGTTCTTGCATAAAAGCGTTAGCTCGATAGGGAGCTTGTCTAACCCAGCATCAACATCTTGCATCATCTCCAGACACTATAGACACAACCAATTCCACGCACTATCCTCAAGCTACCACAGAGCTCCTCCTTCCCCCCACTCTCCCCCTAATTCCCTCTGTCTTTATCTCCTCCTTGCACTCCTCTCTTGCCTTCCCCTCTCTCTTTCTTTCGTTTTTAACATTTTCCACACTCGGAAATAAATAAGCAATGTTTTATAAAGTTAATTTATTTATATTAGAAACAAGCAGCTTATTCATATCCTTACTTCCATTAAATACAAGTATTTGTTGTCTTGTGAATTTTTGACCTTGACAAAAAGTTTTTTATGTATAATGTCTTCAGAGGGCATCACTGAATACATAAGTGTATTACAGATTTCCATCAAATTTATCATGAAAATAAATAGGATATTTCAGTGGTCTGCATGTAGTTAATGCACCCAATGAAACGGTGAAGACACAATAAATTCTGAGGATCAATTTATTTTTAGGATATTATTCTACACTGGCAAGGCGTCTTTTAAGGAAGAAAAACAAAGAAAAAGTTATTTTCGAAAACAGGGAGGACCTGTTTTTCCAAATCTGTATCCGGTTCTCGTTCTGGGTGCCATGGAGCGGATTCTACTGACTTTTCCAACAAGCCCCACAACAAATATCAGCGGGCGGTTAGACTTTCTAAATCAGTAAATCGCTTTCTATATATTTATTTCTAGAAAACGGCTACTTCCATTGCTTACGCATTGTTTGTCTATCAATGATTTAAAATATTTCCCGTTATCTGTTAAGCACCGACCCCCTAGCTCACCCCCAGCCCCCCAGCCCCCCCCCCCCCACACACACACAACTGCTACTCCAATAACAAAAGAAACAAAATCGACTGCTTACAAAACGGCACTTATATATTATATACAAAAGTACTGAAACTTGTGAAAGGCATTCACGCCATTCCACTGACACTGATATATCAACATGGGTTAGTGAAATGACTGACTTAGCTGTTAGTTTGCTCGGCCTCGCCGATCGCCGTCTTGACGCACCCCCCTCACAACCTTCCAGTAACTAGGATCCTCCTCTCTAACTGGCACATACTGTCAAAATCCGAACCGAACCTCTTCAAACAAACCCCCCTCCTAGCATCTCGCAGGGATAAGAACCTGCGGGATCTTCTAGTACATTCTAAACTCAAAGCCACCACCACCCTCCCCCCTTCCTGCGGCTCCACCCCGTGCAATGTCCCCCGTTGCCACACTTACCCCTACCTGAACACCAACACAAAACTCCACACACCCAACACCACTTTTGTCATCAAGCGCCACTTCACCTGCACTAACAGCAACATCATCTACGCCATCACATGCACCCTCTGTCCCACTTTATTCTACATCGGGGAGACAGAACGCACACTCAACACCCGCTTCACAGAACATCTAGCCGACACTAAACACACCAGTTGCACGTCACTTCAGCACACCCCCACACACAGCCGACAACATGAGGGTCTGTGGTATCTGGAAAATGAAGGGCGACTCCATTGACCGTAAGAATATGGAATCCTACTTCATTACCCATTTTGGTACCATGGCCCCTACTGGACTCAACCTCGAACACTGACCCTCCACCTCCCTCTTTTTCCTCTTTACCCCTCCTCTCTCTCTCTCTCTTACTTCTTTTGTCTCACCTCCTTCTCTCCCATGACTCTCTCCACCCCGCCCCCTCTCCACCCCACCCTTCCCTACCCTTTCCTACCCACTTTACGATTGGCTGCCCCTCTTTTTAACCCTTCTTACTCACTGTCCCTTAGTCATTTTCCTGCTGTCCAGCCCATGCGCCACATCTACTGAAGCTAAGTCTTTTTCTTCTGTTTTCATTGTTGTCGTTTTTTGTCGTTTTTGTATCGTCCTGATGAAGGGGTAGTACCCCGAAACATGTAGATTGTCTTTGTCTTTGTCATGTCTTAGCTTGGTCCAGTTCCCTTGTTTTAAATTTAAGAAAGGTTTTTCCTCCAAGCGGCAGTCACCTGTTTATCTTGTTAGTTTGCTGTAATTTGTTCAGGTAGGTGTAACGTTTTGTGGGGTGTGCTAGAATTCTAGGGAAGGAAACACGAGAAACATACGTCTAGTGCAGACCCTCACCTTTTCAACCAAAAGGTACACGACCAGATAACTTTACACATTTATTGAACTATGAACATTAAGAATGAAAGTAGAGGAAAGAATGGTGCAATTGAA
>SMGT01000501.1:64148-113434 GCA_004794575.1 Lanistes nyassanus | reverse complement strand
CGAAGAATATTCTCTCTGGAATAGCAACGCGTCTAGTTCTGTAGAAAAAACCGTTGGCAAGATTCGCAAGCTTGCACACACGTCTGACCTCTGTAGCTTCTCTCCCAAAACTCCTCAAGCGTTCAACCTGCGCCCCAAAGTTTTCTCTGTTTCCCTTAACAACACGATTTACACCTTCTCATTGGTTCTTCGAAGCTGATATCTACGCGTTTCTATGAAAGAACGCGTGACGTCTTTCTTTCTATGACTACACAATTTTATGCGTCACTAACGTGTCAATCCTTCAATGAATGAAAGGAAGCTTACTATCAATTCAATGAATGAAAGGAAGTGAGACGATCTTAATAAAAAAATACAATGAACAATACAGGAACTCTAGCGCTGCAGAAAACCATCCGTAACGTGACAGTAGGGGATGTACATTTTTACTATTTTAAGTTTATTGCCTTAATGAAAAGTTATTTCGGTTGACGCAGATTCCATTGCTGGATTGAAGTTATGGATTGTTTCTGTTACTGTAATGTCATTGCTAATGTAAATAGCTACTCCTCCTCCTTTGTAAGGCTTATGTCTGCTTTTAAAGATTGAGGGAAATTTGTAACCTGTTAGTGGGATTCGAACTCTGGTGAAGTTTATTTCTTGAACTGCAATGATTTCAGGCATGTTTTTTTTAAATGAAGTGAACTAGTTATATTTTATTGCTATTAGACGTAGCCTAGGAAAACGCACTGCTCGTCGTTCGGCCCATGTCGGCTTCAGGGACCTGACAGCCCGCCATGGGAGAACAGTCTACATTATGACGAGCAAAAACTTGCTCGTGCTGGTCTCCCTTGACAGAGCTCGGCGATGTCACTGGAGGTAGACACGGACTACCTTTCGAATAATATCTACACCAGTTCCACCCACACCCATACCCCACCCCATTTTTGGTATTACCTTGATAATCATCATACATCAAACCACGAAACCCAAAAAAGTCATCCATCCATCCATCCATTAATTTTGGAGTTCTGAAAAAAGGACTAGGTCTAGGA
This sequence comes from Lanistes nyassanus, assembly GCA_004794575.1. Classification (NCBI taxonomy): domain Eukaryota; kingdom Metazoa; phylum Mollusca; class Gastropoda; order Architaenioglossa; family Ampullariidae; genus Lanistes; species Lanistes nyassanus. The sequence goes on along the minus strand of SMGT01000501.1, from coordinate 112,400 downwards.
CTAGTTGATCAGTTGAGTACAATGTAGTATTTTTACACAGATAATAAACGAACTAAAGAACAGGTGCCACGTGCATTAAAAGTACGTCTGGCAGACACAGGATCCCAACCCAGGACCCTCTGTATCGGAGGCAAGTATGCCTTTATGTAGGGGCAGTACATGTACCAGGGTAGGAAAGATGTTTAGAGCGTTTCAGCGAATATGTTGTGGTGGCGTATGATACACTTTTGATACACTTTTGCTGAACACACGTGACTTTGATACGGTATTGTGATTTTTTTTACCTTATTTAACGCGTACAAACCCTTTCCATTTCTTAGTCCCAAGCATAAGTGTGCCTTAAAGATTGAGTTGTAGCGTGTAGAGCTCCTGTTGAGGAGGCAGAAGTGAATGCAGTATCTCCTATTCAGTGGATGCGAACTAGGTAGCCTGCCTGGCTGTTTGCCTGCCCCCCACCCCCCCTATCTTAAATTAACCTTAGACGTTGGAAGGAAGGTTACTGCTGCAATAACACAGCTTACTGGGTGAAGGTACGCGCGAAAAAAAAAATCACCTTTGCGAAATGGCTGCTTAGGAGGAAGCAATTAAGTTTGTCACCGTAGCAACGTGTTTTATTAGAGACCTTTTTTTGTGTTCGCTCATCCCGTCTAATGCAAATCATTTCAAATAAAACATAAATAGTAGGCTCCCTGATTCATTGTTATGATTAACGATTGCCTTCCAGCCATTCTGTCTTCCTCAAAGGGCTTTTCTTTCTTTCTCTCTATCTTCCTTTTTCCAACATCCATCCTTCTTTATCTTTTCTTGCTCTCCCTGCAAGTCTCCTCTCCATGAGAGAGCATGAAGGTCTGTTATGTGTGCTGCGCGAGACCATGTGTGTATTTTAGTGTTTGTGTGCATGTATGTGCGTGCGAGCGAGTATTTCGTCTTTCTGTTAACAAAGTTATATGCATACTGGCCTATAGCCGAATTGGGCGTTGTGGTACAAGAAGTAACCTTTATTAACTAGTAAGCGAGTGGCGAATTTTCTTTACTCAAAGGAAATATTAGAAGGATCTCTTTGATTCGCTTATTGGCGCACGTGGGTTCGCTGTTCCGCCATTTGAACAGCTCTACTAGCGAAAGGAAAATGTTCCTCTTGTTCGCGACCAAACCTCACCCCACACTTCTTCTAACCTCTAACCCCACCTTTCCCCTACCCCCTAACACCCCAAAACAAGTTCTGGGAGTAAAAGTGCGCACCAAGTAATTTGAACCCCTTACTTTTCAGTTTCTTTTGGACTTTATTTTTGTTTGTTTTTTGTTTTTTGGGTTTTTTTTTTTTTGTCAATTGCTACTGTTTCATGGCCTAGCAGACGAACATTTTCGATCTTTTCGCTGGCGTAGCTGATCAAATGATGGAACAGCAAAGTCACTTGCGCAGGCAAAGCCTTGTCGCAGAACCAAGTGTCCCATTCTACGGGACTTGTGTGACGTCTTGTATCAGCTGCAAGTGTTTTGAGCAGACCAGTTGCTGTACAGGAATGGTTGTGTTCCCCTAGACTGGCATGCGATTCTTGGCATTTGCGTCCTCTGCTGTGGAGAATCTCTACTCTAACCGGGTGGAAGCAGGAACCGCAGAACGTAAAGGAGGAAGCCAAGGGACAAAACGAAGACAATCATCTAAAGCAGAGGCAAAGATCTAGTCTTCAGGATCTGTAGGTAACTAAGCTCTAGTGGAGCGAGTTCAGAGGTCAAAGGTCGACCTAGAAGTGTGGCACACTGGGATGTCTGTGTGACGTCAGCGAGAGCGCTTACGTATCTTCAGTAAGCCTTGTATCCAGTGCCAAAGGACACGAAGAAGAGCTCGGCAACCAGAGGCTGCTGTTACCAAGGAGACGCCAGGATGACCTTCTGACTCGTCAGCGTTTAGGACAAGCAGAAAGAGCTGTCCCGTGGCACACACTGTAACGTTGTGCAGTCTGTGCAAACAACCAGGTGAGGTGTTTTGTGTGTTCTACACGTGGCCATCGTGTGTGTGCCGTTGAATCAAGTACGCGTGTCTCGATCTTGTGTTTAGAAGGGCAGGTGATGGCTGGAATTGTATGTTGCTAGCTGAACCAGAAAGAAAGCTGCGAGTCATCCCGATTATGAGCCTAGATATTTCCTTCTGTAAATATTTGCTTTCTGTAAATAATATTCTCTTTTCTTTCACTGTATTACGGATCGAGTCTGTTATACCTTTGTTGTGGGGAGATTGTAGTTGGATGGGGGCTCAGGCCACGGTGTGCAGTGAGATAGTTATATGAAAACCATAAGTAGCCATAAGTAATACATTCATAAGGTTCCCACCTACTCATGCACGTCGTCCTCTTAACAGCAGTCGGGTGGATTTATTCCCGTTAAGAGATAAAGTAAGCTCCCACGTGACGACAGGGAGACAGATAGACAGAACCGATTGTGCAGAAAGATAAGGAATTGAGGAGAGGAAGAGGCAAACCTGTTCTGCTAGACGGGTCTGTGAGCAGACGACTTAGACTTATGTTTAAAAAAATCTTTATAATGAAGGCTTCTGTTCCCATCATACCTCTTCCACACTTGTTGCCTGTTGAGTATAAAAATACGTCTCACCTCATCGCACACTTTGATGCAGAAAAAAACTTCGCTGAAAACACATATGTAACTGAACGGTTGGTTTATTAGATCATCAGAGCCAACATACCACCATTCACCTGCACTCACTGCATCCGATCATTCACACGAACCAGGTGACCTAGCGACAACCAGCTAAGGACAGTTCTTGGGAGAAAAGCTGGCGTCGAAATATCAGCAAGTGTTTAAGACACTATTCATATCTGGTTGAAAACTTCAGTATTTTCCGCGTTTGTCTGAAACAAGAGAGAAGAGAAATAGTTGAAAATAAGCCTGTTGGTTCTCGCGCTGAAATGACACCTGACAGCCATTTTACTCCATTGGCATTGCATTAGGATGTAGCAAATATTTTTTTTGAAACTATCTATACGATTACCTTCCAGACATAGTCTCTTTGAGAAAAGAACGAGAAAGAAATTGAATATTTTTGTATGTATTCTTTATCTCAGTTAATCGAAGATCAGGAAAAACTTTTCTGAATCGGCATCTTTGAAGCGACTCTTGGTGGGATCTGAGAAGTTTACTAAAAGGCAGTGTTGGCGCTCACAAAGTGAAATAATAAGTTTGAAAATTTCAGAAAGGGAAAACTTTAGGAACTGACAGTATGTACATTTCTTTGTCAAAATAAACACATAAAAGAACGAATAAGCGAACAAAAAAGCAGGAAATGAACGGCAAAACGACATGCAAATGAATGAATGAATGAATGTAAAGGAGACATAAAGTACAGATTGAATTAGCTGATTACAAATGTTTGGTATGCAAACCCCTTTCGGTTACTTTCAAAATCTGGCAGGTGTCATACTCACGTGATTTGACGCAAACTGCCATCGGATAGCAGGGCTTATGATAAGAACATTTCCCCTTTTTCAAAATACACACTTCCCCATAACGACATTTCTGGAACAAAAAGACGGTTTTTCTGTATGTCAACAAACACTTGAAAAAATCTGTAACCAATGTTGTTGTCTTCGTTTAAATATTTTGTTTTCACTTAACAAAATTCTTGCAAAATTGCAAGGGAATGAGGTCATTATTTTATATTTGATCGGTGTACGAATTCACTAACGTGAGTTGCGGCTATGTGCATGTATGTATATTGTACCTAGTGTATGAACCATCTAGTATGCGTATTTTCTTATATGCGGACATATATTTCTAAAACTTACAGGTGCTCGCCGCTTTCTGAGGCTGCAAACAGCGACCAGCAGTGAGTGTTCCGTGTGTCTGTGCCGTGGGTTTCCATGTCTGTGTACAGAGTGTTCCGTGTGTCTGTGCATTGCGTTTCCGTGTCTGTGCAGAGAGTGTTCCGTGTGTCTGTGCACTGTTTCCGTGTCTGTGCAGAGAGTGTTCCGTGTGTCTGTGCACTGTGTTTCCGTGTCTGTGCAGAGAGTGTTCCGTGTGTCTGTGCACTGTGTTTCCGTGTCTGTGTACAGAGTGTTCCGTGTGTCTGTGCAGTGTTTCCGTGTCTGTGCAGAGAGTGTTCCGTGTATCTGTGCACTGTGTTTCCGTGTCTGTGCAGTGTGTGTTTGTAAAGCGAATGGGGAATAGAGGAGAGATAGTGAAAGAGCAGACGAGGAGTTGAAAAAGGACAGGAGTGAAGAACAACAAAAGGGGGACGGTGCCAGGGTGGGAGAGTGTCTTGGAGGGATGGAGGGAGAGAAAGAGAGAAAGCGGAGATGCGAGGGGACATGGGGAAGGGAGATAAGGCTGGGGAGGGGGCAGAAATAGAGGAGAAAAGTGGGACAGAAAGGGGAGAAAATTTACATTGCATGTATCAGTATGGGACAAAACGGAGCTTCACTTTATTAAAGACTTACCGTATGAGCACAAGGATTTGGAAGCGACTGGTAACTCCCTTGGACACATAGCATGGCAATCTGCACAAGTGAAATCAAGGTGTGAGCAAAGAGTTTACGAGCGTTTCAAGTACTTCCTGTTGGAGTGATAAAGAGTTTACGCATGACTGCATGCGTGTGTACTTGTATATGCGTGGATGCATGCGGCCTTCATGCAAAGTGCAGTCTCGAGAGGATTTCTGTTGTCAGTACTCACCAAGACCACAACAACCAACACCTGCGTCTTCATGACTACTCTCTGTCTGCGATCGCAAATAAACGCACAGGTCCGATTATGTGAACCAGTCTGCTTCTCATCCTCCCTTTATACCGAAGTTACGGGCATTTAACTTAACGTTTACAGTCCGAGTTTTTATAAATGGGACAATGAAAGGCAGAATCCGGACCTGTCGCCTTTTTTAATGAATTACGCGGAAGGCACTCACGTGATGATAAACCCTCTCAGAAGCATTCGCGAGGCACACATCAGTCGTCTGGGTGACAATGTAACCCGCGTTGGCCCACACAACGTGCATAGAAAATACGTCAGTCGTTGCCTATCCTCGTCCATAGCCGTGGTATAGGAAGCAACGGATTGGGGGGGGGGGGAGAATTCCCAGTCCCTCTCACGTCCCTTCTAGCTGCGTGCGTTTGTGTCACTGTCAATGAGGTCAGATCGCGGTGACCTCAAGCGCAGAAACCACGCCCTGGCGACTTCCCGTCTCCACCTTTGCTCGGAACCTTTCTGAACATTAGGACGCGAAAAGTTTAAAAGCTTCCCTGTCACATTTCTTTTCGCACCACTCCCTTGAACTTCTGCCGAGACCCTCCATATGTTTTTTGTCTGTCACAAGTGTCATGAAATTCAAAGACAGTTCGGTCATAATTTCTACGCTAGTCTTTGCTTCTGTACCCAAACGAATTTTTACGTCACGCCCCTTGAAACAACTAAGAATGAAAGTTCATAACTAGCGCATCTTATTTGAATATGACACAGCTAGTTTACGAACTTGTGTAACTATATGTATACAAATAGACTGTAACGGCTTTTTTTTGCATGTTTCACATGTAATAACACAGTATATCACTATATACTGCGCAAAGTAGACTTTGTTATAATGTGCAGTGTAGTTAAATGAAACACACTGTATATCACGAGGTGTATCTTATCTTCAGATTTAGATTGTATCATCTTGTCGGTTGCCATTTCATCTTTTGGTTAGTGATTTAATATTCTGAGTCGTCATTTCATCTGTTGACTAGTCATTTCTAGTGTAAGAACGCCATGTTTTCATGTTGCTATTGTTTGTTTTTGTCTATGTTGATGGTTTTGATCCAACCAACTGGCTCAGTTCTGAGACGTGTTTTTTTAACATTTGCCGATGTAACTTGATGGTACTACTTCTTTTGTGCGTCCCCATCACCTTTTCCCCAGTAAATACCATAAAGCAGATTATTTTTCCCCTTCATTAGTTTAAGGGTTAACCTTGGTTTAATTGAAATTAGTTCTCCGATTTTTTTATTTTTTCATCTTCTTCATAGTTGTCATCTGCTTCCAAATTTGTGCGGTAGATGTTAGGGAAAATAGGGGAGGGGAAGAGGCACCGATGTTTATTTTTCAGCTGATGAATAGGCTCTACCTATTAGGGATCTTTAAAGGATGAAGGAATACAAGGAATGAAATGGTACTCTTTTTCCAAGATACACAACATAACATGTTAAGATACACAGAACAGTGTTTTATATTGCATCCCAGAAAGCAAAATTTAAAAATTTAAAAACTTTTAAAAGTCGGTCGAAAAATGCGCCAGTGTATTTTAGTTTATTACCATTTTGTTGAGGAAGGTAGCATAAGAAGCAGCAACAGAGCAAAAAAGTCTTACGTCACTGTGTTTAAGTCACTGTAAAATCCCTGGAGCGTGTCGCTTAAGCAAAGTTTAATGCTCGTCTCATCCGGCAGTCGGCAAAAAAAACACACCATGAAATGCTATTGTAAAAGATAAGGGATAGGCTGCATAAAACACCTATAAGTGTCGTTTGTTTAAGTTGTTTTACAGTCACTGCTTCGTCGGGATAGAAGATGCATGCAGGCCAGACCAAGATTACAAATAATTGGTCCGGATCTGGATTTTGGACTTGACGCTCTCATAAATGGGTGATGCAAATTCAGCTTATGTAATATGCATGATGCCTATTCAGTCTGTGGTCTATAATTTATGCAGCCTGCGGGCTGGTATAAAGATGACCAGAGCCGAAACAGTTACAAAGCAGCAGAGATTAGCATCTGTTCGTTACGTTCCCGAGGCAAACCATGAAGATAAGCGTGGTGGTCGTTGTGCTGGCTTTGGTGAGTACTGAGTCCAGGAGTCATGTGAAGCGTGCACTTTGTATAGAGGAGGATTCACGAACTCACTCACTCACGTATGGACGCCAGCACACACGAACTCATGCACGGACACCAGCACGCACGCACACGCATTCACTCACAGACAAAAAAAAGCAAACACGCAAAACTCACGCACGGACAACAGCACACTCACACTCATGCACTGACTCCAGCCAACATGCACTCAAGCACGGAAAACAGCGCGCACACACAAATACACCAACAAACACACAGTCAAGCACGGACACGCACAAACTCCAACACGAAAACGAGTTTGTATTTTGGGCAGCGCCATGCAGTTGCTCAGGTAAATGTCTTTTGAAGAAAATGCGAATATAATAAATATGTTATGCGACTCGTTTATGCTAAAAGTTAATGAATAAATGGATTATACTCTTTTCCTCATGAGTTTTTGAGTGTTTAGTTTGAGATGGCAAATCAAAATATATTGTAATTCCCGCAGGTAGCCATGACACATGCTGAAGACATCCTCCCTCCGAATCCATGTGCTAAAAAGGTATGTGTTATGTAATGTAGTTGCATATCAGGTCCTTGCACCTTCATTGCAAAATCCTTTTATGAAATCTTTCATCGCCCAGATTGCAACTTTTGTTTTTACAACAAAGATACATATTGCACACATGTACACGCTACTTTTCCCGCAAATTCTATTCCTTCTTTTTCCTGGCTTTTTTAAACGGCTTGTTTATTTCCCTTTCCCCCTGCTACATTATTCCGTGTCGGTTCTCTCGTATCCCGGATTAAGCCTATACTCACGGGCAAGGTAGAGAACAAAGAGGAAAAAGGAGAGAGCTCCACAAACTGAAGTATTCACACCCGGTCTCAAGTGCACAACAAAGCCACACCTATGTTGAGAAAAAGCAAATATGAAAGAAAAAAGTAAAGGGCAACAGTTTCACAACTTTAAAAAAATACTTTATTTCCTGCATTTGTCCAATTTTACTTTCAATTACTGACTTAAAGTCTTAGCTACTGAGAAATGTTGTCATTGCTTTCTTCTGACTGCGTTTCTGCTGACATCTAAAACATTTTGCTGTGTTCCAGGAATGTCCGTACGGGAAAAAGTGCGTTGTGAAAACCAAGGTCTGCCACAAGCCTCATTGCGCCCAGAAACCAGTCTGTGTCAATTCTCGTGAGTATTTTTGGAATGTGTCAAAATGTAACCCTCAGAGGGCAGCGGCTCGATGCGACCGCAACACATTTATGACGTCACTTTAAGAATTCAAACACGTGATACTTCCTCGGAGTAAAACACATAGTAAGAATAACAACAACGACAACAAAACTGGGCCAATCTAAATACGAGGATAAAAATAAAACAAAATGCGTTACAGGGTATTACTTCTTTATAAGGACACAACACTTAACATAAGCAGGTAAATATTATAAAATAAAGTAGAAGAGATAAAATAGGAGAAGGAAAAGATAGACGAAAAACAAACAAACAAACAAAAAACTTATCTATTCCATAAACTCAAGCATTTTTCCCTCGAAATTTCATCCATCCCACCCACCCACAAAAAGCACCGTGTAACCAGACGCCCTATCCGTGTCTTTGAGGTAAAATCTCCAGTACAATTCATGCCTGAATGTATAGGATTTGTTAAATTGTTAACTTTCCCCTGCAGAGACCCTTTTAACCTCAGACAGATGGAAATTAGCAAGTCAGAGGCATCCACATACACATAAAGCTTTACATTATAAAACGCAGACTTCCTTTTCGTCTATTCATTCATCTATTCATTCATCCAATTTATTCCTACAATGGGATTTTTCTGTTTCAAGGACTAAATAGGGTATCAAGTGCAATCCTATTTTCCTATAGCTTTTATCAAAATATTTCTTGCATTAAATATCTGTTTTTTTACGTACATTTTTAGACACTTAGGAAAATGTGGGGACTATTTTGTTAAAACCCTGTCGCTTGACAACTCTTGGATGTCATGATGATGGGAGTCTTAGAGAGGGTTGAAATAAAATACTAAATGAAGGATTTTTCATGAGACAGATTTACACAAGATACTGTTTTATTAAGCAAGTATGTTTGCTCATCGTTTCAAGTTATTCTTTCATCTCCTGTTGCAGATGAAAAGGCCTAGAGTGAAATACTCAAAATTATGAAATACTCGTTCATTTGTTGCATTTCGTGTGAATAACGAAATTGTCAGCGGCAACTATCACGCATCACGATCAGCAGCCAATAATTCAGAGAACCGACGTTGTCCAATGCATAAAGATGTTTGTCTGTTGTTGACTAATAAAGTATGTACTTTCCAACACTGCAAATCTCACGTAATCCTTTTATGAAAAACTGGGTTGAAAGGAACCATGCGTGTTATGCTTAGAATAATTGCGTCGCACGAAAATAGTGATAAAGAACACCCCACCTGTCTATAGCACCCACACAAACATCCATCAGTTGTAAGAACTCTGCACTGAATGCGTGAACACAGTCACTGACAATAATTATAGCCCGAGGTCGCCCCAATTAATTGATTAATTAGAGCCACAAGTGGCGCCTTGTGGAGGTTATTGACGTTTACTTGTTTCTACAGTATCGAAGATAACGGTGTCCTATCGCAATAGCCTGCACGCTGCTTCCATCTAAAAGTACATCGCGAACACAGTCTATCCCTGTTCCTCTTCTTTCTGGGATCTTGCCGGTCAGAAGTAAAGCTGGACTCGCGTTTCGACTAAAGCAAAGCACGGGAAAAGAACGATTTTAACTATAAGCACGAAGACATATTTTTCAAGTTGGATTAGGGAATTTTATTGTAACTGCTGAAGAGACAATATAGGGTACTGGAAGGGAGGGAAAATCTCTCGGTCGAAATGACATGACACTTTTATAGTGCGTTGTTGGCTGAAAACATTTAACCTTCGAGATAGCCACATCACCATGTAAAAGCGCAGAACTACTGGAGCCAATCAAATGACGAGCTCTATTTAGGATGTGTAAAAAGCGGAGCCAATCAAATCGCGAGCTATATTTCGAAGGGGGAGAAGGGAGGGAGAGGGGGATGTTCCGGGAGGAGGGGGATTTAGGGGAAGGGGAAGGGTTAGGGTGGGGGCTAGGAGTAGGGGATAGGTGGGGGTTGGGGAAGGGGTGGGTGGGGTATAGGCAGTAAAGATCTTCCAGGAAACTGCAAGGTTTTCAGTGGTGACCCTACGAGATTAGCATATTTTACGTGATACTGTATTTTGATTGGCTCCAGTTATTCTGCGCTTTTTCATGCTCACATTGCTTGAATGCCCCTGAGTTGTGGAAAGAATTTTTTCATGAGGGGAACTCTAGAAGCTGAACACCGTGATGTCCTCTGAGCCCGTCTGGGATGTCACGGTCTGCAATTGTCGCGTAAGGCAAACACCGTTGCCACGTGTAACACAATTACCACGGAGGTAAGAAGATGTATGTGCAAGCATTGTGGTGTATTTTTGCTTTCCCTGAGCCCAACCCCCGTCCCCCACCTATCCCGAGGGCAGTTTAACAAATGGTGCGTGATCTATGGCTTTTTCTTTAGAAGTGAGACAAGCGTATGCTGCAAACAAAGATGCTGTCTTGACAATGGCTGTCTCTGAAGAACTGAAGTATTTCGATTTTGGGTTGCAGAAAGGATGAAAATAAAGCCTAACTTTCAATGCCCGAAAAATATGTTTAGGTAGAGGAAAAAAGAGCCATCACCTACATCAATCGTAAATGTCGAACTTAGTACTCCTGAATAACAACTAAACTTCTTCTCTTCTTGCTTATTGAAAATAATTTGACTTGACGTAATTCTAGACCTTTGTGTTTCTTTTAAGGTTGAGTTGCATGACGGATCGTATCTGCACTTCCGGTCATAAAAGCGGTAGTAAGGCCCTTTGCCCCTGTATTTTACACGCAGCGTTAAGGACAGGAAGAACGGACGTATCTCTTGTTTATACAGAAAGGAGCACGTACTTTATACAGGCGCAAAGGGTGCGCGTGTACCGCTGCCACAGTCCTTACCCCTGCTATGTAGATCCATACATAATGCTTCTCGATTCACTAAAGTCAGTGACCTCAGCAGCTAGACAACGAAGCAAACCTCCTCTCTCTCTCTCTCTCCCACCCTTTACCGACATTGTAAACATCTAGTTCTTCTCCCTTTTTCGTTGGCTCCGGCACATCAACAGTCTACACTGGGTACGTTTGTCGTCGTCTCCTCAATAAGTGTTAAATACACACCCCTGTAGCCTGACACTTCACACAAGCCCAGTAAGTGCACGTGTTCCCCTAGAACACCCCGGGATGGAGGCTGTGAAAACAGAAGGATGGGGGAGGAAAGGAGGGGTAAGGGAGTGCTGTGTCAGGCAACACTCGTGATAGCATCAAATTCTCGCTGTGCCTCAAGCAAGAAGAGAGCGGGAAAGGTTTCTGTCCTGCGGACACCGGACAAATTATATCAGAACTGGTGCTGAAACCCAGCAGTGAAACGACTGTCTCGACAGAGCTTAGAGACATGGCGCTGTTGTCGCTGTTCTTGTGGTCGATGCTGTTGGCATCTATCGTAGGTCAGCAGGCTGTCAGTGTTGTGGTTGGCTTTGGCGCCTGTCCCACACCTCCAGTACAAAACGACTTCGATGTGAGCCAGGTGAGGCAATAATCTGCCTGCTTGCTGTCTTTACCAGTAATGAATGAATTTCACGTAATAATAAATGTGTATCATTCTACACTATGCGTATGTGTGCGCATTTGTGCAAGCGATCGAGGGTGCTCGTGGGTGCGTGCATGCGTGTGTGTGTGTGTGAGAGAGAGAGAGAGAAAGTAACAAAGGGGGACAAAAGAGGCAAAAAAGAGATAGTAGTAAGAGACAGGAAGAGATGTAATAGGGGCATCTTTTGTCGTGAGAGGGCATCTTTTGTCCTAGCAGGGCCGTCTTTTGTCGTGACAGGGGCATCTTTGTCTTGAGAGGGCATCTTTTGTCCTAGCAGGGCCGTCTTTTGTCGTGACAGGGGCATCTTTGTCGTGAGTGGGCATCTTTTGTCGTGACAAGCGCATATAGTTTGTCATGACAGGGGGATCTTTTCTCGTGATTAAAGTATGTAAAGAAAGGGAAGTCTATGTCGCTTAGAGCTCTGCCTGCTTCACTGTGTTGCAGTATACTGGTGTGTGGTACGAATACCAACGTTTTCCCGTGCCTTATGAACTCTTCATCACGTGCGGTCAGGCCACATACCAGCGGATCAATGCCACCGCCATTTCCGTCAACAACACCGGCATCCGTGACGTTACCATGTAACCATCTTGTTTCTTTCATGGTAAAATCTGGAGTAACATACCAGATTTTAACAGCATAAAAACCTCCTTTCAAAAATCTAGCTTTTTAAAAGCAAAATTCAAACAAGGGAACGTATTCCTAATCAAATAAGCAAAGGAACACAGAAATCAGAACATAAAAAGCAGCGTGGAAAAATTAACACTGAGGTGGTGGATTGGCTTTATGGAGGGCTTTGTCGCGCGACAAAGTTGGATGAAACCAGTCGTAAAATACTAGTCCATCTGTTTGCAACTAAACGTAATACAATTTCTTTTTTCTAAAAAAAATATATTCATTATAGATGCATATTTGAACTAAAATCTCGGAGAGGAGATTTGGGGAGAGAATTTCTTCATCGAGATGAGACTAATTGTTTGATACATGAGGTCCATTATTTCTTGAAGACTGCATTCATCCTCCTCACCTCCCGTGTGAGCGTCGGTTTGTGCTCAGCTTCACAACCATCGATGCCCCAAATGCAAAAGGAAAAAAGTACAAATTTGAAATAGTAAAGCTGCCAAATAACACTTAACAACTAAAGCAACCCTTCCAGACGCCCGCACAGGCACACACGTACGCAAACTCACGCACACATACCCGCACACACGCACGCGCGCATGCACACACACACACACCTCTTTACCGACATGCGAACACACAAAACTTAACAAACTAAACGAAAACTAGAACAACTCGTGAAAGCATCGTACACTCACAAAATTGGGTTACTGTCTTTATTCTTGCTTCCGAGCAGCGCAGGACACACGATTTATCGCCAAAAATCTCAAGCCCTGGGTGTGGCCATCATACCTGACCCCTCGGTGCCTGCCAAACTCATTGTCTCCTTCGCAGGACTGCCACAATGTAAGTACAATCTTCCCACAGTGTGAGCACAACCATCCCACAATTGCATGGCCGAATGTTCGGATCCGCTATCACTATCGGACATATGGAAATCTGGAAATGCTGAAAATGGAGGAATAAATTTTGTTGGTTTTGTTTTCTTTGTATTTCCACTTGCTCAAACTCGTATAGCCATAGAACATATAACACCATGGAGGCATCTGAATTTTTAAAAAAGAAAAGATCTAGTTATAAAAACAAGGACTATAGAGGTATTTTGCTCTCGCTTGTACTGACTGGCTGTGTTCCATCTGATATCTTATGTCCGCAAGCTTGCAACTGGAGGGTAACAATTCGTACGTTAGTTTTATTTCTAGGACTTTAATAACGACTTTATTTCTTCGTTCTTTCCTTCCTTGTTCTTCTATTCCTTTCCTAGCTGTCTTTAGATTTCACCGTGATTATTAACTTATCCAGTACCACCACTACGTCTGTTTCTTTCCAGTTGCAAGGGGCAACTACTGGGTTTTGGAGACAGACTACAGTACCTACTCGCTTGTCTACTCTTGCTCTGCGGTCAAACCGAAACTACTTTACTATGGTACTGGTATTCATTTTTGACCTGTGCTGTTTGACTGTACACGGAAGGGTGGATTTACAGTACAGAGACTGTATAATAATATTATACGGTCTCTGCACAGTACAATGGGGGGAAAAGCCAACCAAAGAGGAGAGGGGAGGCAAATGAAACTTCGCCCAAAAGCTCTAAGTTTGTCTACTCTTCTTATCCCCCCTTCAAATATCCCTGTGTTTCTACCGATGCTTCCATGTGTGTGTGTGTGTGCTTGCGTGCGCACTCGCGTCTGTGCGTCTGTGAAATCCAATCCAATCCAGTCCGTAGCGCGAGAACACAATGGAATCGTGCATCCTACAATGCGCGACGTCGCTGAAATCGCAGCCCTTGGGCCGATTTTTACCGATTTTCGAAAAATTGTAAAAAAAAAGTACTATTAAAGTTAAAAGTATCATTTAAACGTTGTTAGAAAGATAAATTTAAGTACAATAAGATTTTTCCTACCCGAAATCCGTCCGTTTGCGGAAGACTGTGTTGAATTACGTAACCAAAGTGATGTAAGCAGTCTTGAAACAGTGCACTCAGTGGACCACTGACACGAAACATTCGCCTATTACACCAGTTAGCAGCACTAGTAAGCAATAACACGTTGTGGAAATTATCCATAAATGCCAGGAGCTTATCCAGGATGCAAGGCATCAACAAGCACACAAAGAAACAGTTGTAATCCAGCACTTGTCTGGCGGAGAAACGCCGAAGTCTACAATGGCGGCCAGCCTTTGTCTCACTAAGCAGTTGGCGCGAAACTGGCGGTACAGATTTGAAAATGTGGTCTAAAATATAAAAGAAAAACAAGTGACTGCCGCTTGGAGGATAAGCCCAAATTAAATGCAAAACAAGGGAACTGTACCAAGCTAGAAAAGGGACAAAGACGAAGACAATCTACATGTTTCGGGGCACTACCCCTTCATCAAGACGACACAACAAAAAGACTTATCTGCAGTAGATGTGGCGCGTTGGCTGCAAAGCAGGAGAATGTGGTCTACTTTACGGTCTAAGGGAGGAAACTCGATAGAAAAATGATTCTACTATCGGAAACGCCAGCTACTTCCCTTGTCCGCGAATCTCTTTTGACGTAAAAATTCGTATAAAAAAAAACAAACAAAAACAACAACAACAACATGTAAGCCCCCTGACTGCTACGCTATGAACAGTAGCTGACTTCTAACGGAGCATATCTCCACCTCGACTCCAATGTGTTTTAAGATGCGCACTTAACGCGGACGAGACAACAACGGATATTCATGCAAATCTAAGGAATGATACCTACATTTAAAAACACTTTCGACATGAATACTTCATTTTGCCGAAGTGTGCTGGCACGAGAGCGAACACAAAATATTCCAGAAATCATTCCTACACGTTTACTAAGCTTAGTGAATCGGTGTTGCTGTGTAGTTTGTGTTTTGTTGTTTTCTGCTTCAACACTTTTGTTAACCGTACTTCATTTTACTATGGTAACCGCCATTTTTGCACGTTTGCTATGTGCACTAAATATATTTGTTGTGTTCGCTCTGCGCTAACTTGGTGTGTTTACTGCCCACAGAGTCTGCCTGGATAGTAACACGTGATAGAGGCGTTGCCCCTAGCAACCTGGGCGAGCTGCACGCCTTACTGTCCAACAACGGCATCGACCCTGGCAATTTCTTCAATGTCAACCAAGACAACTGCAACACTTCCCCACGCGGCAGGATCTCCTCCTGGCTTCATCTGTGAGTAATGGCTGCTCACTCCTTGTCCCCAGGGCAAAGACACTGAAGACGAAGATAATCATGGTGTTTCTTGAGAGTGTCGCGAGGGGAGATGATCAATAAAACGTACCGCAGTGTGACTGCCAGTCGCATCCTGCCTACTCGTGATGATATTTAAAATCGACACAAGTTTTTTTTCTTGAAAATATAAATAAAGCCAGACCATTCGCAGCATGTTTCATTCCTCCAGGCGTACGACTTGTGTATCGTCAAGGTAATGGAAATAAACTGCTTCTGTTCCTGCACTGACATGCTTGCAGCCTCATCATTCCAGCCTGATAGGTCACTATGGAAGTGTAAATGATCGCGATCACGTTTAGTGCTTACATTTCGTACACGCTTATGTTTCAAGTGTGTTGCGTAAAAACTTGCTATACCATCCCTTCTCCTTGCCACACACACGCGCACGCACCTACGGACGCGCGCACCTACGCACGCGCGCATGGAAAGAGAAGAGAAAGATGCATGCACCCACCCACGCACCAGCATTATAACATGAAAATAAACTTGCTACGCACAGCTTACACACGCGTTCTTCGAGGCAGAACGACTGGCTCAGACATTGGTATGGAAAACAGGGTGCGAAATGGTCAAAGTATTGCTTCAACAAAATATTTAGTGCCATGCACTGCACTTCGCGTAGTTATCCGACGTTAGGACCTTCCGAGGTATTTAGAACCAACGATTTCAAACTCATCAACAACGACATTTC
Source organism: Lanistes nyassanus (assembly GCA_004794575.1). Taxonomy (NCBI): domain Eukaryota; kingdom Metazoa; phylum Mollusca; class Gastropoda; order Architaenioglossa; family Ampullariidae; genus Lanistes; species Lanistes nyassanus. The sequence continues at coordinate 96,305 of SMGT01000501.1, read as the reverse complement.
CTGAGGCTTTTCGAGTCTGCAAGGGTTGCTGTCCTCCAACGTATAAGTCCATCATTCCTGCACAATTGATAATGATGAATATGGTACTGACAAGATATAAATAAGGTAGTGATAGGATATGGATATGGTATTGGCAAAACACGATACAATAAATTTTCCACTTCGAGTATTAAAAAAAAATAGTCTTAACTAATACATCCGTTGTCCACCAAGAAATATCTAGCAATTGTAGAAGCCCACACTTTTTAAAATAATTATTTTATATCCCCATTACCTGGGGATATGCGCCACCCGTCAGAGTGCCAGAGCGCCATGCTTCGGGCAGACACCTGGAATTTGACCAGCAGATTCTGCTGTCCAGCTTTGATGTAGATTCGGTCAAACCACACCAGCTGCCTTTTTGGAGTGATGTCGTCTAAACCTCTCCATCCTATGTACACCTGAACAACCTGCAAAACTCACACGGTTACACAGCAGAAAACGATTTTGGCCCCAGTAAATCACATCGCAGGTTGAAACTCTTGATGATGTACACGCTATAAGAGCTTGTTGCTTGCCAAGACTCGAACCGCAAGCCGCCTTCACGAAACTATTTACAAACGAAAGTCAAGAGATTGTCTAGACGAGTAACACGGCTATAAACACCAACAATGAGCGACGAGAACTGCAATATTGAATATGGTTAATAATGCATCATATAATTTCCAACATCACAGAATTAAAGACAAAAATGTTAAAGAAAAGAAAACAATGTGTTCTATGAAGATCTACAGACATTGGTTCGTCAGATTAAACTAAAGTCCACTGCATTTGAAACAGTCTCGTAAAGCGTAATTTAAAATGTAAAATATCGGAATGTCGCCTTGTATGAAGGCAATGCGCTCACTAGCTCAGTACCACACGTGTTATTTACGAAAGAGGGTGAAAATCAGTTCTATGTTACATACTTCGTCAGCATCGTATCGGCCAAGATTGTCGATATAAACTTGACCGGAAAGCGGCTCCCCCGCGTTGACGAAGGTGTTGTGAGAGACGCCAGAGTACCTGAAGGTGCTGTAGGAGAGGCCGTACCCAAACGGGTACAGGGGCTGACTGTTTGAGTATCGGTACGTCCTTCCTGCCATCGAGTAGTTCACCATGTCGGGTATCTCAAAATGTAAACAATAGCACAATGTTATTTGGATGACTTGAATACCTTCGGGTGAAACTACACTGTATTCTATTTCAAGCAGCCATGTCGTCTTCCTGTCGATGTGCAGTGAAAGCTTTTGCGATGGAAGTCATGATGGAAACGTGTTCTTATTAAATTAATAGTGTGGGCACTAACACATTGTTGTTTATTTACTAAACATGATTGCGTTGCATAAACGTTCGTTTGTGCCCTTCGTGCACGATTATTGGCGTTTGTTGGCCAGTATTTTGCGGGCATCTCTACGTACGCCCAGGCAAACCCAGCCCAGGTTTCACTTATTGATTGTTAAATCTTTTTTGCTTGTTTTTGAAGAAACTAAAAGGTGAAGATAAAGTATGAAGAATTTGAAATATTAAAATTATAAATATCTTGACTTTACCTGAGAGGCAAGTAGTGGCCAAGTGAAGGGAAGTCTCCCAGCAGGCACTGCGCCGGGAACGTCGTTGACAAGCACGTGCAGAAGGGCGCCACCAGCTTCCTGGGCGGGGAAAAAGCACTCCAAAATGGCGGACACGTGGGAACTCTGGTCAGCGAACGTAATGTTGACGGGCCCGGCGTTGAGCAGCAGAAGGACGATGGGGGCAGAAGAAGGGGCTGTTGAAGGGACCAAACCAGTTCTAGAATTGAATTATTTCCCTTTGTAGTTCGTGGGGTGGGGTGGGGGTGGGGGTGAGGCCATTCTCTGTGCCTTTCAATACGTAACACATAAATCCCATCGTAGCATAATAAAGTATTTTGGCGTCAAAAGGCATCGTCTCTCTATCGACTGCTGTTTCAATGTCAGGATTTTCTCACGGTACCGTTAGCTATGACGTCTTCCAGAAGCTCCTTCTGGAATCCCGGCAGGTCAACGTTAGCCCGGTCGTTGCCCTCTGACTCCACGCTTGGCCCTGTGACCCCGTAAAAGGACTGCTCTTGGCTATGAGGAGCGTAAGATGTTAGCGGTAAGGCCGGTTTCGACGCTTCAAAGTTTTCGTGGTTTCAAAGCAAAGAAAGCTTTGATTGAAGACGCCAACGCTTACGCGCGGCACGACACAGTCGCCTTGACCCCGTAGCTGAGATCATTTGAGCTTTGCCCTGATGTTCTTGATAGTTGCTGGCAGGTTTTAAGATTTCGAAAAATAGAAAGTCCTTCTTTTCACCCAAAACCTTGAGGAAGACTGGTTCCGATCTGGTTCAAGACTTGAAAAGCGTTTCAATTCGTTTTAAATTAGCAGCTTTGAAGCGTGTAAACCGGCCCTTAGCGATGCTAATGAGATTTGAACGGACGTAGCAAGATGTTGCATTGTTGGTGGAAAGGTTTGAATTTAATTTACACATAACCACTACAGCGTACCATGTAAACAGGTTATATAATGAGTCTATTTTTAGTTACCTGCACTCCAAACGTCAAAAGACCTGTGACTAATTTCACTTACCTATTCGGTAACAAATTTTCACTTGCCTGTTCCCAAAACAACAAAAATCATCTCGGCGCCCGCAATAGCATTCAAAACGCTGCTGCGGTCGTAACCTGTGCACTTGCTGGAGTTACAGCCAGGAGCAAACTGGACAGAGGTCGCCAGATCTCGCAAACCGTCCAGAGGGGTTGTCACGAACTGGGGATCAGAAGTGGGGGAGTAGTCCCCATACTGCTCCCCTGTGTTGTTTGCCAAGGGGCCGACAACCTTCAATAGACAACCATATTTGTAAGAAGAGTGTACCGTTGTTTATCAACAAACATTCTTACGAGCTGTTGCGGTCGTTTTTTATTTCAAGTGATGACTGGACTGCTGTTTCGCAGTGAGGAGTTGCCTTTCGTTAATGGCAAATTAACCAAAACAGCTCTTCCCTAGTGTCTACCCCCTACTGTCAAAATAAAATAAAGCCAATGTTAACTAAACGCCGCATATCACGTTTACTAGTATAGCCAATACATTCCTAGTTACAAATCACCCTAAGTATCATAACGACAGTTTTACGGCTACTTGTAATCATACTGTATCAGAAAATACTTTCCCAGAATTTCAAATCACCTAAGATATGATGGAAGATGAGAATTGTTTGGTCTCATTGTTGATGGGAGTGTCATTGTATTTGACACTATCAACGTGACACGGTAACCTTAAAACGTATTCACATATAACAACTAAATTAAATCGCCTTATAATTGCGTAAACTTACAGCAATAATTCCCATTTTTGGAGATGGGATGGGCAAAACTCCGTCATTTTTCAGAAGAACAAACGACTTCATCGCAGCTTCCACCGCCAGGGCTCTGTGGGCCGACGTTTCTACATCCGCTGAGGACAGACTAGCGTAAGGGTTCATTTCCGGCGGGTCGAACTCTCCCAGCCTCATTCTGGTGTAGAACAGTGGAGCTACCCTCTCTCTGACTAATGTCTCATTTAGCTTATTCTGGTTAACGGCGTCAGCTGCAGATGTGGAAATACATCAGTTCTAATTACTGGTTTGATCGCAACAACAACAAAACACTCTTTTCGGCCAATTTTATAATTTACAAGTACTGCAAAAAAAAGAGAGAAAATTTTACCAAAGTGAACAAATTTGAATGTAAATTTTTCCATTAACAGTAGAGCTAACACCATAAACCCCAAATTACTCTACCCAGACAAAAAATTATTAGGCCTACGATTTTGCAACATCTATCGAAATGTTTCATATCTCTGAAAAACTAGTACCCTTTACCAACGTGAACATTTCCACAATCTGTTTCCAGAATGCCAGTCGAGCATTGCTATTAAGGGTGTTTTAACTGACCAGAACTATCATTTCAGTAGTCATGAATAAATAAAATAAAAAGAATAAAATCAATAAAGAGCAAATGAGGACCGAGCGCTTAAATTATCAAACTATCACTCCAACAGGAAGTACTTGAAACGCTCAACATAACCGTATGCAGACGCGTGCGACCAAGGAAGCTTACCGTACCCAAACACGTAGCAAAGAGAGGGTCGAAAGAAAGGAACTTGGCAGATCAAAAAAGCTCTGCCATCCCTTTCTTTATAACGATCTTTTTTTTTTTTAGAGGATCTGCCAAGTTCATTTCTTTCGACCCTCTCTTTGGTACGTGTTTGGGTACGGTAAGCTCCCTTGGTACATGCGTCTGCATACGGTTATGTTGAGCGTTTGCAGTACTTCTTGTTGGAGTGATAGAATAAAATCAATAACAATGAATTTCACAGAACAAACAGAGAACGGCGTTATCAAGAGAAAGTGAAAAACGGCAGGAATATGAGGCAATCGTATGTCTACAAAATTTTAATGATTGGATCTTTTTACGAAGAAAAGAAAAGGAAATCAGTCAAACAAGAACACTGACATGAAGACTGCTGTGTTGGGGCTTATTATAAACTGTGTAACACTAACTGAAAGCCTCACAACGGTGAAGTGAGCTCACCCAAAGAATAGAATACTGGCTGGTCGAACTGGTGGCCAGGAAGTTCCAAATTTACGCCAGCGATGACTGACGCAGCGACGGTGTCGACGGTGTTGTTGAGGTATTTGTGGGCGGTGATGATGTTCTCGATGGCGCCCAGGTCGCTGACCACGTACCCAGTGAAGTTCCACTCGTTTCTCAAGACGCCCGTCAGCAGCTCGGCGTTAGCGCAGGCAGGCACGCCGTTGATTCTATGGGGACCATTGTTCGGGTGGTTATGGAAGCGGCGAGTGAAAATGAAACGAAGAGAAATTATTATGGAAAATAAAACAAATATTGTAATAAGAAAATGTACCTGCACTTCTTGGAATTTATGGTAAAATAAATATCGTTACAAGATATGCAGTACTGCGATGGAGCGGGTTAGCTCCGTAAAATTTTCTTCTCTCTATCTCTCTCCCAAACCAAGGAAATCTTCCTGGGAGGCCTTCTACATCTTTTATTTGAGGCCACTGCTGCTGCTGCCCACCTTATCCTCTGCTCACGTCGCCTGCTTCTACTGCCTAGCCTCGGCTCTCATGACGTCCGTCTTACGTCATCTCTTCTGCGTCTCTCCTCGCTTCATCACTACTCTGAGACGTTCTTTTGTCCGGCCCGCACCCCGCTTTTACTGGGTGGACGCCGGTCGCGAGGGAGGCATTGCCAACTTCAGCAGCAGCTAGCGGGTGGAAGTGAGGCGGATACCGCATTTTGTGTTTCTTACACGTACAAGCCTCAAAATAAAAGACCTAAGAATATATCTACAGAAACATTGAAAATATGTGATGGATAGTGTGCGCTTTGCTCTTCTTGTTAGTGTAAAAGACAGTTTAGCAGAGTGAGAAAGAAATAAAGATAATTACGTTAAAAGGCAGTTTGACTAGCTAATGTGAATAGAAAAAGATAAGAAATATGCCTACAAACTAACCTAATCTATTAAACCGTTAGGTGAGTTTAGTATCTACCGAAAGAGTAAATCGAGGAGAAGCAGACGATGTTAAATGTTAGTAACTGCGACTGTCGTGGTATTGTCTCTGTCGTGTCTAGGGGTATGGCGTTTATGGGTTTTACTAGCCTGCTCGTTAACTAGAGTTACAACAACATAAAATGTGTCAAGAAGGGGGAACTAACACTGCGATCGCTGCCTAATTTCATCATTTTTCAATCGGCTCAAGCCCCCACCCCCTTGCTTGTCACGCGCACAACTTAATAAAAAGCGGGCAGCGATAAAATACTATACTATTTATTTACAGTTACAACATAGAAATTTTCACTACACAAGAAATGATGCTCCCATATACACCTACTGACATACGTAGAACAATCACTCTCACTCGCATATATTCATCCCAGTGACGCTATACGTATCTGCACGCACGCGTTATTTACCGGGTTATGAAATTTACCGTACCGATAATTCACATCGGTGAACACAAGGAAACTGTATCTTTTCCGTGCTAAAACAACTCAGAAAATGAAGTCACGCCGACGTCTTAACAAACAATAAGATCGACCGACGATCACAAGAAATAACCGTAAGTTTCTACAAACCGACAAATCCACAAGTTTGATTTACTTTCTTCTAAGTTTGTTCCACTAGCGTTGAGTTACGGTCGTGTCTTACTTTCCTACACTGTACGTAAACTCACTTTCACGATGCTGGATAGGAATACCGCAGACGCCACGTCTCTCAGCTCCACGATCTCAGCAACGGTCCGAAATGCCCGAGTTCCTTTTTACACCGGACAAGAGTCACCCCTGTGCAGAAGCCTTGCTGGTTCTCTGTTCACGTCGCGGATAATGGTTGTACTCTTCTGTAATACTTCCTCTAGAACTCGATTGGGTGTTCGGCAATCAACAGGTGTGGTGGTGGTGGTGGTGGTTATTTAGAGGGACAGTGCTTCTACCTCGCGGTGATTTCGCACTATGGGGGGATGGGGTCCTATTACTAAACTATGCACTGAAAGAACCACCAGACTGATGGCTGCAGTAAGGTGGTCAGTGCGAGCAGGCAGTTTAATGTGCGGGGAAATGGCCGAATGGAGTTTGCACAATGTTTAACTCCAGGAAATAATCCTTGGCCATACCAGGGTTCGAACCAGCAACCTCCATGTGCTAGTCCGCAGCTCTCCCAACTGAGCTATCCAGGCCCCCCCCCCCCCCGGCAATCAACATTTGCAGTCGGGTGCCTATATAGCCCGGAGCGCGGTCTTGCAAGAACAACTCGAATGGCTTTCTACCCGTTCTGGGTGGTAGGCTGTAGCCCGGAGTGTTATTCGCCCCCACCTTGCAGCCGACCCCCTCTCAGGGTGACGGGTCAACCGGGGGACGGGGTGCGGGTTCCCCTCGCTCTCAGCCGGCTACCTTCCCCGCTCCACCGCGCGGTCTCTCCTGGCTGTTTTGGAGAGCCAATCGGGTCGGCCGTAACAATTTGCTCTACCTCCCGATTGGGTAGGCAACGAGACGCCAGAAAAATCATAACAGCAACTATCCTAGAAGAATATAGAGATGTCTAAAGAGAGTGAGCTTAGCACAGCACGCTGTAAGATGACACAGCGCGTCACAGCCACGGATCGCTGGCGGTACTCGACCTGGGTACCGCCCCCGGCGTCCGCTGTGGCTGTGAGCGTGGTGGTCAACACCGTCTCCGTGATGGCTGCGTCCATCACAGAACTAACTTTGAAATGCCATCTGATACCTGCGCAAGTGAGACAATAACTGAGAACGGGATGACATATAAGACTGATGGTGGGGAAAAGGATGAAGAGAGTGCTTGGCTAGATTCTCGACAGCAGGAACCTGATGGCGTAACGATGAAGCGCGTCTCTCAAACACTGTAAGGATCGTAGTTTGTGCTTTCAGATCTCATAGCGGGCGCAAATTTTCTCTTGATATGACACCTCTCTTTAGGACTGCCCTTATGCCGTGATATAGCCACAGGGCACTTGGAGACTCGGGACAAAATACCTACCTACCTACCTACCAGTCAGCAAGTCAACCAACCAACCAACCAGCCAGCCAGCCAGCCAGCCAGCCAACCAGCCAGCCAGCCAACCAACCAACCAACCAACCAACCAACCAACCAACCAACCAACCAACAAACCAGCCAACCAAATAAGTTCTAGAGCCAGATTTTTTTTCCACGATATATCTTGCAGTAACACTGAGGAAGAGATACATACAATGAAGTTTGGGTCCGAAGTTTTGCTTAAGTGTAAGAGTGTGTAGCAGCACATATAAACTGAAAACTAGCTTAGCAGTACCTGTTGTAGCTGCACATAATGCTGTAAGTACCCGCTTCAACACAGGTTCGGAAGGCAGGTAAAAATGTCATCCTCCAGTCTCTCTCTGACACCTGAAGTCCCGCAAAATATGTCATGTCTTGAGAAAGGTGTGTGATAAAAACAATAACAGTTAAGTGTTAACAATTATTAACCACAAACATAAACTTTGGATAAAAAATGTTCTTACTACTACTACGTGAAAGCTGGGTGGGGTTATCCGAAGGAACATTTCCCAAGCCGTCGTGCACGTCAGAGTGCTTACACCCTCTCAATACAACTTTGATTACTTTATTTACTTTGGAAAAGAGTTGTGTGCTATTTTTCAAAGAAAGAAACTTCGTACTATAGCGTTAAACTTGGCTCTGTCGGAGGGAATGTTTTCCGGACCGCCATGCACGTCAAAGTGCTTACAACCTCCACTCGCCCTCACATAACGCTCGTTGTCGCCCTGAAGTCCCCGGATGTAGCTAGCCGCATACTCCCCACTGAGGTACGGATCTTCTCCGTAAGTCTCCTGCAGACGTTTGACACCGATATTCGTTACATGCCCCGGTTGCTGAATTTGTTCCTGCAAAATACCTTAAAGAAGAACTGAGCTTCGGGGCGCCTCGGCCAAAATTCGTCACTTTTTTTTTTTTGGGGGGGGGGGGGCGTCTCTTGGGTGTTATGAAGAGATGACGTCACAGCGCAGCTTCTAATATCTACAGCGAACCAGAGAAGCAGTGGCTATCAGCAGCCCATGATTAACTCACGGTTGAAAGGTAGCTGGTTGATCCCTATGATAGCTTTCGAAATCTTTTTTCTAGGTGGGCTTAGCATCACCCATGTTAGGGTTTAGTATTAGGGTTTCTGTGTGCATGTATACTTTGAAGTCGCTTTCAACAGGACGATCGCCTTGTCACGGCCCCCAACGCACGCTATGGTTGGTTGTTAAGCGAAGCTACCGGAAAAGTTGACGAAGTTGGTCGGGGCTGCCCGAAGTTCACTCCGTCTCTAAGAAACTTTGCAGGATAAAATCAGCGCCGCGGTTGCATTTAAATTTCTGTGCGTTCAGTCTAGCATAAGATGACTGTTTGCAACCAAAATGCCAATGTCCGATATTTTCATTTTCAAATATGCCCCATTCAAGTATTATTAATATTGTTTTTCAATAAACCTGAGGAAAATAAAAGAATGTGTGCTTCTCAGACATTTTAAATCTTTAAATCAGCAGTCAGCAAATCTTGTGAAGTATAACTGATATCAAACTACAATCAGTGGACGATCCTAGTGTTAACCTTGTTTTTGCGGACAACCAGCTTTCTATTAACCTATCCCAATATGTACAAACTTGTATCGCTTGACTGCACCAAAATTATGAGACTGAAATTTATTTCTTTCTGCATTTGGCTGCTACTGGTAGCAAATGGATGACGTCACATGCAGACCTGATTGCGTCCCCATCTAGGGTCGCGCATTATGTTTATAACGGGGGAGAAACAGCTGGCCCCTGTTTTAGAGGAGTACCTCCCTTGCTTGACAAAGTCGTTGTGCTTGCCTCGCACCTCCACAGACACGGCTTCCGCTATTCGAAAAATCAGGTCGGTGCTAGCAGACAAAGAAAACGAGAATAACGTAGGAGAGCTTGCTCAGTGGGTGGGGTAGGTGGGGTGGGTCATTGTGCAAGGACAGTGCTTCCACCTAGCAGTTATTATGCAAGACTTCTTCTCCCCCCCCCCACCTCCCCGGTGTTGTAACATCGCCTTGCAGTCGTTGTCACTCTTATCTATACCCAGTCCGTTCGCGTGTCATTGGGTTATTCGTGGATAATGGTTAAGTCCAGTAAAGCAATAAAGGTCATCTCACGACGGGGTCAGGAGACGGGGTGGGGTGATAAAGATAAGAGCAAGGAGATGGGGGAGAGCACTAGGGGGGGACCATCGATGGACAGCCACGTGCAGATTAAGCACGTATGGCGGACACGGGATCCTAACTCAAGACTCCCTGTATCAGTGATAAGCACGCAGTACCACTATGCCCCGGGCAAGTAGTTCAGGCTCATGAGATGATATAGGTTTCAAACAACAGAACAGCGTCATTAGGTGTCACAATAGTGCAAACCGCGAAAAAAAAATACATCACTGGGCATCAAAACAGTGCAATGACAGAAGAAAGTCTCTAAGTGTCAGAACAATGGAACCTGAAGGCTGCAGCCAGACCGATGCTTTGAGGATATGCGGTTGCATAACCTGGAGCCTTGGCATCGCCTCTCAGACATTCTGTATCCCACATGTACTGGCCGATTCCAAGTCGCGTGATAGCTGGCGCTGCGCCATCTGGAGAAAGAAACAACGATGACTTGAAACAATGGCCGTCGGCTAAATTTCCGAGTCTCCCCTGGTTCTTCGGCGTTACCGTTTATTCCTTTTATATTCCTAAACGTTCTCTCTCTCTCTCTGTGATCTATTTATTTCTGGAACTTAATATTTATCTCAGGTCAAAATGTGGTCTATGACATATATTGTTATCTTTTAAACGTGCAAAGTCAAAAACTTTCTTTCCCCTGTTGGGTTTTTTTCTTTCTCTTTAATTTTTGCATTTCTTTTCATGGAACGACTATGCGAGACTTGTCTTACAATCAGTTCATCTCACTTGAAAATCAACATCGGCAAGCTCTAATTAAAGTTACTGATCTCAGGCAAACCACTATTTGACTACTCCTACATAGCTCACCAAAGGACCAGCTCTGCTATGGCGTCTGTTCTTAGGATGAGTGACTGACTGTAATAAGTGAAGTAAGTGAACGAACGAAAGAACGAACGTTGGTTGGTTGGTTCGTTGGTTGGTTGGTTGGTTGGTTGGTTGGTTGGTTGGTTGGTTGGTTGGTTGGTTGGTTGGTTGGTTGGTTGGTTGGTTGGTTGGTTGGTTGGTTGGTTCGTTCGTTCGTTCGTTGGTTGGACAAAGTTTACGTGAGACTGCTTTCACAACACAGGCTTCAGTCCCACCCACTCACATTATACTGACACCGGGCCAACCAGTCCTAGTACTGTTCCCTATACTGCCAGGCGTCTGGCAGGGCAGCTACTAGATTGTCACTTTTTAAGTCTTAGGTATGACTCGACCGGGACGCGAGCCACTTACCTCCCGCTTCGAAGTGGACGCCTTAACCACTAGACCACCGAGGCGGTCAAATGAATGAATGAATCAATCAATCAATTAAACAATCAATCAATCAATGAGAGAGGGGAGGTAGTTAGAGATGACTTCAGGTCATAGAGATAGCTCTGCAGTTGACTTACAGACACTGGACCCGCCGTAAGTCATCTGATCCCGAATCTCTTCCACAGTCAGTCTTTGCACAAGATCCGCCACCCGCTCATTCCAGGGTAAGGACACGTTGCGGAACGGGTAGTCTGCCACCTCAACGGCCTGCCTGCCTTCCGCTGGACTCCAGGAACACATGAAACCAACAACCACAAGGATGGCAACTCGGTAACAGCCGACAGACATTTTTGCCCGACCCCCGCACAAGAAAATATAATAATCTCCCCAGCAGCGAAGACACGGCACTATGTAATCTAAGAGGTCTGGGCACACTTATTGCTCCGCATTCGGCAGATAAAACGTAAATAGAACACTTCATGCGAAACGCGACTTCAGTGCACATACCAACCAGCAAATATCAGAAAAGCCGGCAGCACCTATACTTTAATCTCATACTTGAGAGCGTCAAAAGGCAATAGGATGGGAAAAAAACACAAAAGGTGGTCAATTCGAAAGCAAAGGGGGCTGTGATGTCTGAGTTTTCCTTTTAACCCAGGTAATATGGCGACTACGAGGAAACTGATCTAAGCTAAAAATAGTAAATCTGTATGTTAATGCTATTGCTGGTGCTGCTTTTGTTGTTCGTATTATTACTGCTACTTCTGCTGCTGCTGCTGTTACAGCAGTAATTTGCAATGTCAGGACGAGAAATGTATTGCGAATGTCCAGCGTAAACAAGAGAGTGATGCATGAGATGAACAGGGGCATCTGGAGCAGTTTTAGACTAACTGTTTCGGAAAATATTCCAGGCAGAGGCAGGATCAGGAATAGCTTTGATGTGCCTCTGATTCCGTAACTTCGCGCATCACGCATGACCTCGATCAGTTAAAAAAAACTCCCCCGCCCGTACGTTTCTGCATTTTAACAACTGGCCGTAAACTCACTCGCCTAATCTCTGCTGTTTTTGCTAGAAAACTGCGCGCTGATTGCAATGGGGAAAAAAGAAGAAAAACAAAAATAAAAGGACAGTCACGCATCATGTGAACTCCAGCTTCACGAGGTACTGGGGGGCTGAAGTGGACTTAAAACCAGTTTCTTCTGCGAGCCAGAGAGACGATCGACTCCTGTCCCCCCTCCCCCCACACCTCCCTAACTTCTTTCTTCTCAACAACATCACTCTGTCAGCTGAAAATTAGCTGGGGTCGTTACGACATTTTTAAAAGTCTGAGGAAAGCACGGGTTGAGCCCACTAGAACGAAGTGCTGTTTCACTTCAGTGAACTCGACCTTTGCTACACGCAATCGGACTGATCGTGAACAACATTAGCTGTTCTGTGGTTGATCCGTTTTTGTTTTACATATAAAAGAAGAAATCTGGGATTTTTTTTTTTGCTTTTGTTCTTGTGTACGTGCGTGCGTCCGTACGTGCTTGTGTGTGTGTGTGGGAGTGGGAGCTAGAGGGTATGGGTGTGGATGCGCGTATTGTGAGCAGAATAAGTAGAAATGAATACCGGTCCACCTTTGAAAGTCGTGAATGGCTGTGAATTTGCTTCCATGTGTGCGTGCAAATCGTTACAGGCATTCGTGCTTGTTGTTTTCGGCAGACAAGACAGGAAGTTCCTGCAGCTCTGATGCTCGTAATTCTGCGAAACAACATGGTGTTTACACACTCCGTGGTCTATAGGAGTCTAGCTGTTCCCTCCCACTCCTCCCCTCCCCCTCCACCACTCGGTTTTTTTCTTTTCTCTCTGTTGCGCGCGTTTCTCAAGATGCGTGTGCGTGTGCGTGTGTGCGCAGGATAACAGCTTAGAAAAGAATATCGATTCTCCGCAACCCCCCCCCACCCCTGCGAGAAGAATAACCTGTCATTTTCAAAAACTCGTTAAACTCAGACACTGTTTCCCCATCTTATTAATGATTACTGCTGCATTATATCTTGTTCCTTCAAATAATAAATTTGACAAAGTGAATTGCAAGTTTCTCAAGACCGCCACTTACATTTGATTGCTCTGCAATTGCGAAGCATAATAAATGAGTAATACCTGGAAACAGATAACAGAGAAGGAGAAACTAGATTGTGACGTGAAAAGACCGGTAGATATATGAAGTCCATAATGCGCGACATTGCCAACTGTACTGTCAAATGAAAGCATTTATAAGAAGCTAATCCAGAAATTTCTCCCCCCAAACCCATAATTTAAATATTTTTCTTTGGATGGAATCATTTTTGCATTTGCATGTTTTGACTAAAACCTAGAGTAAGACAACCCTGCTTGAAAGAATTTTTTTTACAAGGAAGTTAGACAAAGCTTTTAATGCACGGAGCTGGATTAATTTTGGGGAACTGCTTTTATGCGTTGATTCGGTGGAGCTGAGAAATCCTGCATTACTCCTTGCCTTGACACGCAGCTCTCGCCGCTAGGCAACAAGCTTGCGCCCACAGCGAGGGCTGATTTGCGTAAAATGGATCTGTACAGCATCTGAAGTGCATTTTCAGCTTTTTTTAATATTAAAGCTTTCTTCACTTCCTGCTTGAAAACAGTCATTAGCCAATGGCATTCTCGCATATCTTGCCGAGACGTAGGCGGTTCTGCCTGCAAACCACCTCTCGTGCACGCCCACCCCGAAACACCCGTCAAATAGGCGGTGTCCTCCAGAGACGAGTCACTCTTTATTCTGGAGCCGCCCCAGGGAGTCAGTCTTTGTAAGTAATGTGTGTTTTCTTTGTTCCTCATCGCGAATTTCCTCTTCGGGCTCTCTTTCCTATTTTGTTGTTTCTTGTTAAATCCCTGCCCACATTCAAAAAAGATACTTATGTACTCTATAGTTGTTGTTCCTCTTACTCGCGAAAACTAAGCAATGTGGACTACAAATGTTTTAAAAGGTTGACTGAAAATAAATGCAGGTAAATACAGATATAACAAAGAAAAGCCAGAAAAAAAATTCAGTGAAGAAGGAAAGTTAATAACGATTTCTCAAGTGAAAAAATATTAAACTTATACATTTCAATTGTATTTTTTAACGAACGTTTCCATTTAAATGAAATTTGATGTAGACGAATTTTTTTCCTTTTGTAATTACTAATAACACTGATTCATCAAACATCGTGAGATAATGCCATAAGAATCAAAACTGACAGTTCACGAAAAAAACTTTCACATGTACTCTCTATCAAGTGATTCCATACACTCCCAGCCAATGAAAGCGCTGGGGAAATATCTCTCCTTGTAGCTACAATGTTGTTGGTTTATGGTTGGGGTTTTTGTTGTGGGTTTGGTTTTTGTTTTTGTTTTTGTTGTTTTGTTTTTTGTTTTGCTTTGGCGGGGTGGGGGGTTTTTTTGCCGTTGTGGAACGTACCCAAACGGTAAAAGGGCAGGTTTGGCAAATAAAAACTAGTGGCTCGCTTCACCTGATTCAATTTTTACCCCATTTTTTCCAAACCTTAAAACTTTTTTCAGTGGTGTTAGGGGAGGGGGTGGGGTTACATTTTAGGCATCGACTTGGTGGCATTACCAAAAACAGCATTACAGTATTCTGACTGTACAGCTCCTGTGTGCTAAATACTACTACACTGGTACTACTTTGGTGTACTGCTCTTGTGAAACACACTGAGGTAGTACTGATACAGTAGCAGTAAATGTTGTACATATGTGGCGTATTGTCAAAATTTCTTGCAAACTTTCTGCAAATTTATGACTTTTGGATTCTGGTTGGCTGAATCATTCTTGACGTGTGAGGAAATTCCCAAGCGTTTCTATTGGCTGGGAGTCTCTTCGCTAATCTAGTTGTGAAGACAGTTTTGCATCCTGCACCGACATCTAGGAATTAAATGACTTTTAAAAACTTCGAGGCAATGGTTAAAGGGAAGGAACACTAGCAAAACACGTTGCAAGGGCTTCAACCGTTAGATTTATATAGTTCATTCCTTTCTCGCTATGACAAACAAATATTTGGGGGTGAAGTTCGCCCTATCTTGAAGTCAAAGTACAACGGCTTTAAGTGTCTGTTATTTAAACGTGGAATCAATGTCTGTTTCTTTCAGTGCCACTCCGGAAAGACGCAAAGGAGAGAACATGCACGTCCGTGGGTCCGTCCTTGTAGCTATGATCTGTCTCGTGGGGGCGTCATCGGCGTTCCTGCGGCCTCTTCGATTTGCATCTCCAGTTAGCATGGTTTTCCTTTTTTCTGCTTTATTAAACATTGCTGTTTATTTAAGTGAAACTTCTGTTTCTCGACAAAAGCAGTAGAACTGAGTGTATGTGTGGGGGGGGTGGGGGGTGCGTGATATCGGTTGTTGATGCATGTTTGCATGATATCGTTTAGCGATGCACGCTGAACTACCAAGAAGACATCCTTATAGGGTCGAACAGACCCTGGGGTGAGCCGCACCACACGTAGGTAGAGCACTGGTGGGAGACTGAAGCTGAAGCAATAGACGTTGCTAAATCTACTATTCCCACCAATCGTTTTCATGCAAATACTTCATTTATCTGCGCACTTTGCGCCTCACAGCTCAGCGCGGGGGGGGGGGGGGGGGGAGATATTTTTGTTCCTACATGTACTGCTGGGAGTTCTCCTCAGGTAGCTCAAATTGATGTCCGCCAATCAGAGAAAGCGTACTGAAATACAGCGAGACGTCACGACCTAACTTCTTACAGCTGCAGTGAACGAACCCAAACCGTAATTATGATGGCGCAGTGGCAAAGACACCAGTTTTACGCCATTGAATGGCTGCAGGTTCGAACCCAAATTACGCATGCAGGGGAGGGAGGACCGGGAGTGGCGTGCTCTGGACATCTCCCCGTCCCCCTACACTGCGTGAAAATCAAAATGTGCATTTAGGCATAGGAAACAATAGCGCTTATTTCAGGTAAATGCCGATATACGTATTCGCGAGAGACATGCGCGTTTCTTATCGCGTAAACACGCTAGCGCAGTGCCATACATTCGTCTCCTCTACTCATATCATCTAACACAACAGGTGCAACCTGTGCTTTATCGCGAACTATTTCATTATTTCAGAATTACAGAACATATGTGAAATTTTGAAAATGCTAGATGAAAACAAAAGGCGAAAATAAATGTTTGCTAAAATTCTGATCGTGGTGAAATCACTTGACAAACCACGTGTGCGTCACATGTCAAAGGATAGAGAAGATACAAGCCTGACGTCACGACAGAAAGACGTACCGAATACAAGTTAACGACTACAGGCGTAGGTTCAATCTCTCTCATTTTAGAGTGGCAGTGCTTCCACCTAGCGGTGTTTCGCATTATGGGGGTGGAGACGTGGTCTGTTACGAAACTATGCACTGAATGAATGGGGAAAGTGAATGAGGTGACCGGATTTAAACCGTGACGTTTTGAACCTGTCAACTCGAATGCCTGTCCGCAGACCTGCATAAACTACATGCGAAGCTGCGTTCCCGGAGTGGACACGTGCTGCAACGGCATGTCCTGTCTGAACCTGGCGAGGGGCTTTTGTCTGCACGCATTCGAAACGTGCGTCTGTCAGCATGGCTACGAGGTGGACTTGGGCTAAAACGGCCGGGCTGTAACGGGCGTACCAGAGACTGGCGGAAGCTGCTGCACAAAGAGGCTGCTTGAAGAAGCTTTCTCAAAGCTAGCCTGCAACACCTTAGCTGCCCAGAGAAGCTGAAACATGTGATCGAGTGCCAACCGGCTGTAAACACTTTCAATCTATCAGATGAAGTGTTTTGAAAATTTTAACGATGTTAATTTGATGATCTGGAGAAGGCATTCTACGTGTCTGCTGCGTAACTGGTTATGTCAGTGCTGAGAAATACTAAATATGAATAAATATTGTCTTGTTCAATGATGGTGTGATCAGCAAGCTTCCTTCTCTATTCAAACAGACGAATGAGTTCTGCTTTTGTCGATAGTCCGACACAACGTATTTGAGAAAAACTGCTATGCATTCCTTGGTCTGGTGGCTTTTTACGTGCGTGATGATGCATGAATGCATGTGTGTGCGTCATATGGGGAACGGGATTTCTCCCAGTTAGGACTCTATTTGTAACTTTGTAACTAAATATATTGTAGTTGAAGTTTTCTAACTTCCGTGCAATCATTGAGTGCTGCTCACACAAAGAAGGAAACGATGAAGAAGATTCTGTGCTGCTTATTTTCTTTAATTGTGACATCCTCGCCAGAGCTTGAGATTCATGTTCTCAGACATCAAAACAGCACAAGTCTCGTTGTCTTAGGTTTCCAGCCGTCAGTTGGTGCTATGTACTGTACATTAATAACAACACAATAATGAAGACAATCAGTCTTGATTCTGTGTAGTACACGTAAAACCCGTGAGTAGGAATGACTGCGAAATAAAGCAAACAATTTAACATCATGGCCTAGCATTAAGCTGCCACATACATGAGTTTATCATAACCGCCGCAAAGAATAAAGACTTCATTTCCCAATGTGCATTCACAGGGTATCAGACGTACTCGCAGTAGGAACAATGAGCTGATGTGGCCAAGATACACGCCAAAATGTATTTATCTTTTTTTGCCGCAGACAAAATCCCTCAATGAATAAACATTTGTGATAAATGCCTGATAAAATCCTACAAAAAATATTAAAGAAGACGGTGGGTACTCTTTTCTCTATAATGTTGCTGCTTTAAATATTTTCAATTTGAGTGCATACCACACGCGCACAACACAGAACGGCTGTCCTTTTCGTTTGGCTGTTGTTGGCTTTATTGTGCACCTCAGTACGTTAACTTCTGAGGAAACAAGAGTCATATTTCTGTATTGCTATTATTGTTTTATCCTTTTCAGATATTCAGATGCTAAAAAGGTTAAAAATAACTGTTTTCCCTTTCTTTCGCTGCTTAAATTAGTTGGGACATTTTCTTACGTGCATTTTTTCGGACATTTACTTTATAGGAATTTACTATGTTAGCTGTTCCAAAATCTGTACTTGGCCACTGATTATCTGAAACAGCTGACAGTTTTTAAGTTCAGCACAGCCACAGCAAGCGAGTACGTCTGTGGTAATCAGAAAGACCATTTTGCAAAATGGTGATTTTTTTTTTCGTTCATTTCTTAGACGCATCACGGTCAGTGCGAACTGTAAGGTTTCTCACAGCAAAACCCACCGACGATGCGGAATTAAAGTCAGGAAAATCGACGATACTGCGTTGCCATAACAATCGGTATAGAGTTCACCTGACCATGACCGACCTTGACCCACCAAGGGTCATGGTTCCAGTTATTGCTGCACAGACAGCCGTGACCCCGACACCAGCCCTGCAAATAAAAGAGGGATTTCAGTGTCTACAGTGACATACGCAGAGACGGAACAGTAAATACAACAAATACATCACCAAAAGTAGCTTTATCGCAATTTCGTCTTAATGTTTTCATATCTGAATATATAAGAAATATTCCCATAATACATCATGGCACCCACGTCTACATCTGGAAACTGCGTCAGTGAAAGAGGCAACAGTATGTTACAGTATGTTGGGAGTACAACAGGTTTCCAAAGGTGGCAGTGGTGGAGGGGGGTGGTAGGACTCGGCAGTGATGCATTCCATTTAGGAATTTCCGAATTCCAGCTACGGTACGGTTGTCATGTGATCAGCCATGTGACCATTTCAGCCCATGGGCGCTGTTTTCGTTGCGAGAAATTCCCAGTTTCCAGCATGCCAAAGGCTAGATGCCTATGGCATGCTACACTATGGGAACATTCTATGAATTGTTGTGTCTCGATCAACATACATCCGACATCATACTGCTGTTTATACGTGCCGCGTGTGATATGGTAACAATGAGTGATAACGTAAAAGACAGGCTACCAATCTGGTGTGATGTCCTGCAGACGGGGACCACTAGCTTCCATGTCCTGTTCCCCCAGTGTCTTGCTAGGAAGCTTTCTACTGGATAATGGGCTGCAGATCAAAAGCACTGCTATTATAAATAATATCCTTTCCTGTGGTTAAGGTATACCATGACTTTCTCATGTAGAAATCACATTCGGTAGAAATTATCTTACCACAAAAGCTAGAACAACGAAATAATCTTCTATTAGTGAGCAAATTTAATGTAAAAAAGGAAGGAAAGAAAGAAAAAAGAAAGAAAGAAGTGTATTTTTGTCAGTATTACATGTAAGTGCATGCTTCTGGGATCCACCACTTTACATAATGCCAGTCTGCACGCCCTCACGATGTGTCCGAGTCGTAAAGATGTCTCCTTTTTTTTAAATTTTGAAGAACCCATCCTCAGCTTCCGTGAAGAAACCCACCCATTGTTCTTTCTTTTATTATCGACACATACGAACACAGCTGCAAGCACGTGCACGCGCAAGCATTCAGCGGTGCAAGAACGTTCGTGTAAACCTGCAGACACACGACATCCAGGAACGCACGCACGAATTGTGAAAGCTCACAAGCATCAGACAAACCTGGCAGATTGGCAGACTGGCAGCGACGCACACACCCCTACACATAGGTAAATATAGACAGGACTGCAGGGATAGGTTTGCATAAGTGTTCGTATCTGCATTTACGGCCATAAGAGTGGTCGTAAGGCCCATTCCGCCCTGTGTACTTTTACGTATGAACTGTGGATACGAACGCTCATGCAAGCCAGCCCAGGAACGTAGTGTGCAAGCAAAGGAAGAATGGGGTAGGAGATTAGGGATATGAGGAAAAGAAGGCCTTAACGGGAGATAATCTGTCTGGGGAGGAAGTGCGTGGAAAAGAGAAATTTTGTCTTTAGTGCTTAGTGAATTCAGCTTCTTGCCAAACGAGAAGCACACACCTGCAGTAGCTTCCGTTGTTCTTTGCGTCCTCGTCTTGCATTTCGCTGACCCATGCGCCATGTCGTCGGTGTGACGTGTCCAAACTGGTGCGTCGTCTAGATGCGACAAGTTGCTGCGTACGGTTGAAGGGGACATGTGGTTGCAAGTAGTTTTCAGCATGTCGTCTTGAAGAAGGCAGCATTTCGACTCGGCGACTGTTAACGCCAGAACGTTGCCGCGAGCCAGTTCCCTCAATTCGGCGGGTCACAACGTCAGTGTGGTGCTGGTAAATATCTGTCCGACTTCTGCGTCGATTAGAATCGCTTTCAATACTACGTCGAACGTTCTCTGGATAGGACCCTGCTGCTGTGTCACGTCGGCGTGACTGGGTGTCAGCACTCAGTCTGCGGGTACTTTGGTGTCTGCTACCTCGAACCAAGTCCATTTTGGTTCTGCCAAGATGGGATTCACTGTCCACGTGGCCCAGCTTAACAAGATTTTCGTCTTCAACTTGTCGAGAATCACGTTCACCTTTACGTCGGAAAGCCTTAGTTTCAGCACCACGTTGTCGGAAGTCTCTGTCAATTTGTCTCCCATGGAGATCAGTCACAGAGAGTTCTCGTCGCCTGTCAGTTCCTACCTTGCGTCTACGGGAACCAGTTTCAACAATACGTCCATGTGATTCACTTTCAACCAGTTGCCGTTGAGCGTCGGTTTCAACATTACGTCTACGGGAGTCACTTTCAACCAGCTGTCGTCGTGTGTCAGATTCAACATTATGTCTACGAGAGTCACTTTCAACCAGTTGTCGTCGTGTGTCCGTTTCAACGTTACGTCTACGGGCGTCACTCTCAACCAGCTGTCGTCGTGTGTCAGATTCAACATTACGTCTACGGGGGTCACTCTCAACCAGCTGTCGTCGTGTGTCCGTTTCAACATTATGTCTACGAGAGTCACTTTCAACCAGTTGTCGTCGTTTGTCCATTTCAACATTACGTCTACGAGAGTCACTCTCAACCAGCTGTCGTCGTGTGTCCGTTTCAACATTACGTCTACGGGGGTCACTCTCAACCAGCTGTCGTCGTGTGTCCGTTTCAACATTATGTCTACGAGAGTCACTTTCAACCAGTTGTCGTCGTGTGTCAGATTCAACATTACGTCTACGGGAGTCAGTTTCAATGAGTTGTCGAATGCCAGTTTCAACCAGCTGTCGTCGTTTGTCCGATTCAACATTATGTCTACGGGGGTCACTTTCAACCAGCTGTCGTCGTGTGTCCGTTTCAACATTACGTCTACGAGAGCCACTTTCAACCAGTTGTCGTCGTGTGTCCGTTTCAACATTACGTCTACGAGAGCCACTTTCAACCAGTTGTCGTTGTGTGTCAGATTCCACATTACGTCTACGAGAGTCACTTTCAACCAGTTGTCGTCGTGTGTCTGTTTCAACATTACGTCTATGGGGGTCACTCTCAACCAGCTGTCGTCGTGTGTTAGATTCAACATTACGTCTACGGGAGTCAGTTTCAACGAGTTGTCGTTGTGTGTCAGATTCAGCATTACGTCTACGAGAGCCACTTTCAACCAGTTGTCGTCGTGTGTCTGATTCAACATTACGTCTACGGGAGTCAGTTTCAACGATTTGTCGAATGCCAGTTTCAACCAGCTGTCGTCGTGTGTCCGATTCAACATTATGTCTACGAGAGTCACTTTCAACCAGCTGTCGTCGTGTGTCAGATTCAACATTATGTCTGCGAGAGTCACTTTCAACCAGTTGTCGTCGTTTGTCCGGTTCAACATTACGTCTACGGGAGTTACTTTCAACCAGTTGTCGTCGTGTGTCAGATTCAACATTACGTCTACGGGAGTCAGTTTCAACCAGCTGTCGAGAGTTTGTTTCAACATTACCTCTACGGGAGTCAGTTTTAACCAGTTGTCGTCGTGTGTCAATTTCAACATTATGTCTACGGTAAACATTTCCAACCAGCTGTCGTTCCGAGATATTATCAGCTTTACCTTTACGCGAATCTATTTCAGCATGGTATCCCCGGAAGTTAACATTCACATAGCGTCTTCGAGAATCGATTTCAGGGTAATGTTCTCGGGAGTAGCCATTCACGTTAGGACTACGTGAATCGGCGGCCACGTTATTGCTGTGTGTGATGTAAGCCAAAATGCGAAAGGACTCTGTTCCAGGCTCTACCCACCTGGTTGATCTCTGACACGATCTGTTTGCCCCTCCACACTCGCCGTCTGTGTTAATGATGTGAAAAGTTTCAAGCGCATCTGTGCCCCATACCAGCCACATAGGGTCAGCCAAAAAGAGCCAGTGGATCGTGCTGCGTTGTGCAATATTAAGATCGCTGTTATTTCTTTGACTGTGAACCAAACACTCATAAACTTGAACATCGCTGGCACCACCTCTGTGGAAGCTTTGCCTAGCATTCTTAACGTTCTCTTGTGTAAAGCTGCTGTTTGCAATAGATACATGTTCAAATTTCGTGAGACACAAAGCTGTTTTGTCTGTGTTCGACTCGGATGTAATATTACATCCATTAGAAACAGCTTCAGCCGTGCACTGTGGCAAAACAGAACCAAATTTAAGTTCGAGATACGATTCAGCTGTAGTATGATGTTGCCTGGAGTCAACAAGAACATAATTTCTGTTGAAGCCCACCTCGCAATTATTTCGACGGGTATCACCTGCAGCACTACGTCGGCAAGAGTCCCGCCCAGCGTTACGTCGACTTGCATCAGATTCGACATAACGTCGGTATAATTCATGGTCAACATTACGGGATTCAGAGTGAATGTTATGTTTGTGGAAGCTGTCTGCCCCGCTGTGCCGGCTGGAGTCAGCTTTAATGTTGTATAGCCGAATATCCTCCTCGGCATTACGTCGACGGGAGTTAGTCTCGCCATTACGTCTGCGGAAGTCATCCTCAGCATTACGTCGACGGGAGTCAGTCTCTTCATTACGTCTGTGGAAGTCATCCTCAGCATTACGTCGACGGGAGTCAGTCTCGCCATTACGTCGACGGGTGTCAGTCTCGACATTACGTCGACGGGAGTCAGTCTCGGCATTACGTCGACGGGAGTCGGTCTCGGCATTACGTCGACGGAAGGCAGCCTCAGCATTTTGTAGATGAAAGTTTGCTTCAACGTTTTGACAACGGAAGTCGGCTTCAGCATTATGTTGGCGATAACCAGCTTCAACACGACGCCGACTGGAATCAGAGCTTACTCTATCTTGGTTAAAATTATCCTCAGTTCTGAGGTGACACATGTCCGCTTCAATGCAAACTTGGCGATACTCAGGACAATCATTACCTCTATCGACATTATATTTATCACTATGCAGGTGGATATCAGTCTCATCACCACGTCGCTTAGTGCCAGCTTCAACTTTCTGCCTGCGGAAGTCACCCTCGGCGATACGTAGTTGGGATACAACTGCAGCATTGCGTCTGTGGAAGTCACCTTCAACACCATTACGTCGCTGAGCATCTGCTTCAGCATTACGTCTATGAAAGTCCCCTCCATCAATACGTCTGTGAATGTCAGTTTCAACCATACGTCGGTAGCTATCATCTACAACAGAATCTGTACGTGGATCGTTTTCAACACTACCTCGACGGTAATCCCTTGCAGGACCACGTGGACGCACAGCGGCTTCGATGCTACGTCGTTGAGAATCTGCTCCGACACTACGTCTTTGTTGGTCAAGTTCAGAGCTACGCCTGCGGACATCAATTTCAACACTACGTCTTCGGGACTCATTTTCAACGCTATTTGCACGGGAATCGGTGCCAAGACTACGTCTGCGTGAGTTGGCTAGAGTATGACGTCTTGGCTCTTTATCTAGCCTGCTCGACTGGTAGTCAGCAGCCAGACTGTTTCCATGAGCAACAGTTTCAAGATACTTTTGGCTGGAGTCGGTTTCAGTAGGACGTAGCTGAAAATCCGTTTCTACTCTACGCCGCAAAGCGACAGCTTCAATCCTACGTAGCTGCCTAGTACCACCATCTGCACGTCGGATGTCGCTTTCCGAGGTCAATCGCTTCCTGAGGTCACTTTTCCGTTGTCGGGTCTGCTCGACTCTGCTCTGCTGGCAGTCCGATTCTGACCTAGATCTTGACAAGTGATCAACAACTCCCAGTTTTAGAGATCGACCACTCCTCACGGATCTTGATCTCTCGCTTGTAGAGGTATGTTTTCTGATATCCGTCCTGCAATGGCTATCCTCCACTTCGCGTGTCTTCTTGTGCGCGATGTCGGGCAGAAGCCTATGCGAGTCACTAAAGCTGAGAGGGCCTTCTGATGACTTCTTGGACTGGGGTACCGTCGTTCTAGCGTCACTGCACGATCTGACTCCAAGAACCCGTCTTTTCTCGACGTTAGAAAACCCCCGCTTTGGGGACTTTTCTGACAAACTCTCCCGCCAGTTGTCCAGTGGGATGTGTCTGTCGTTCTCTTTAGAGATCAGCGAGTTTCTTCTCGTGCGGGAAAGTCCAGTAGACGTTGCTGAGTCCTGTTCCAGTCGGTCCGTCCCGGCCAGTTCCACGTGTCTAAATCGGTCCACCGTGCGTCTGTCGAGGTCAGATGATCTGTGGGAACGATGGCGAACGTTTGACAGCCCTGGCTTCGACGTGGCGCCATGCGGGGTCAGAGAAGCCACGTGTATTCTGGCGGTCTCGCTGATCACATGATCTGCACGTGATCCCTGAAGCAGCAGCAGGCAGCATGCCACGAGCAGGAAGAAAACGGTCGAATGCCGCATGACTTGGTGACGTAACAGCAGAATTGTGAGACGTCACTGGGCGAGCTGACGCTGTCGAATTCTTTGATGTAAGCCTGATTCAACATGATTGGTGTCAAAAAAACATTTCACAACATATGGTGGATGGATGGATGGATGGATGGATGGATGGATGGATGGATGGATGGATGGATGGGAAGAGTGTTAGATTGTTGCTACAAAATCGTAAATCAGTTAGATTCTAGTACAGAAACTATTACTTGTCCTTTTTTAAAATTGTCTTCTAGAACAAGCGTTTGGGTAATTTTAAACACTACAAAAACCACGTATGGCCGTATGTTGTAACGAAAATAATTGAGAAACAGGAAAACGTCCCTGATCAAATATTCACTCTTCACCCCTTCCCGTCATACTAGAGTGCTCAGCCTCGTCTTTTGATTACGCAGCTAAGTCGAGTCGTTTTCTGTGTAAAATTTGAATATCGATGAAAGGGTAATATTCATTTATTCGTTCAGGGGAAGGGGACTTTTTCTGCGCGATTCCACCCGGAAGGAGGAACGTACTATATTTTCATACTATATGGAGGTTATACAACGCAGTTATGTAGGTATCCTGAATAACATTGTACAGCCGAACAGAAGTCAGGCATGGGAACTTGGATGTTCTGTAAACCTCAATGCAATGTTCATACAGATAGAGAAAAAAGTCAGGGCACTTATTCAGAACTGAATGCAATGCGAGACAAAGGGTATCGAAGAAAGGATTACAAATATTCTAGAAGGTTGTAGAATATCACCTGCAGCATAAAAAGAACAAGACTGTTCAAGACTTACCTCTTCTCTGTAACGCACTGACTCTGTGATCCCGGAAACTTATGAGAACAAGCCTCAGAGAGTCGAATCTTATATGCAGCACATTTCAGAAGACTCAATTTCGAAGGCGCTATTCTCGGACTTTCTCGCGTCATTCTTTTAATTCATATGTCACCTAAAACTGGCAAGTGGAGGCGCTCGTTAAGTGAGAAAATTGCCCGCGAAATTGCCCAGGATGGGCGACTTTGGCCGGAGAAGAGGGTAAACAGTTGCCTCCCTTTGCATGGTTATCCAAAAGACCTAATCACATTTCCAGAGCAGGAGAGCCCTCTGGTGGGGCTTCGGTTTTGTCGGGTTTTGTAGGTTCTTTGAAAAAGCTGCGCTTGATGGAGTCTTTACACCTAGTCATTAGTTACTGCTCATGCGAGAAATGGAGTAGGCGGCACTTCCTGAGACGTGACACGTAGGATCCATTGATCCGCTCTCGCGCGCAGGAGGCGCGTGCTTTATTGACCTACAGACGGTACTGCACGAGCGTTCGTATCGCTTTCCCATTCACAATAGTGCCCGCAGAGTTCAGTTTGCCTCTGATATGTATGGGTACTTTCATGGACGGA
The DNA here is from genome assembly GCA_004794575.1 of Lanistes nyassanus. Lineage (NCBI taxonomy): Eukaryota > Metazoa > Mollusca > Gastropoda > Architaenioglossa > Ampullariidae > Lanistes > Lanistes nyassanus. The sequence continues at coordinate 70,215 of SMGT01000501.1, read as the reverse complement.
AAGAAGTTGGCGTAACCCAGTCCATGAAACCTGAAGCTGTTGTTTCTCCCTACTGTGTCGTCTATCCTAGCTGTGACGTCCGGATGTTGCTCCGTGTTGTAACACTTGCAGAACACTTGCAGAACATGCTTATACAATTATATACAGTGACGGGGAAAGAGAGTAGGATTTCGGCACTTGGCACTCGACAGACGCACGGTGGACCGATTTAGACACGTGAAACTGGCCGCGACGGACCGACTTGAACAGGACTTGGCAACATCGACTGCACGAGAAGAACTCAAGCAGTACTAGAAGTGCTGAATGCTTAACTGCCTTAACTGCGCACATCTTATCCTCTTTTATATTCTTAATTATTTTACTCCTGTTCCTAAATCACAAAGACTAATGGGGGGGGGGATTGTCTTCGCCTTATTTCTTTATGAAACACCCAGATCCTCCCAGCGCTGCATGCTATGGTGTCACACATTCTGGAGTTTCTGATTTACACGCACGTGCCAAGAATGGCGGTCTGCTTCGGCGGCCAAAACAGCTGTTGTAGTTGTTGATGCTTTTGCTACTGCAGCCACAAGCAGAGTAAAAATAGTGTCCGGTAGGACAAATAATTGATATCATAGACTGTTTGCAATCTCGTGGTAGTAATCTGTTAGATCTGTTTTTAGCAGGCATTTGCCTTCTGGTTTTAGCAAACCCTTTCGCTACTGTTAGCCATATCTGGCCGTGCGCTTTGTACTGTTCAGTACCCCAACATTACACTCCCCTGGAAAGTATCTATGCTAAACGGACATCGAGATATAGCAGAATTTGAATGAGGTATATGGATTGGAGGGAAAGGAAGACAGTGGTCGGGGGTGAGAACCAGAAGTCTAGTCCAAGAATGGATTATGGGGGTCTTTCGGAGAAATATGCATGCATGTGACCCTTGAACTTTTGGAGGTGAGCGAACTTCCAGCCTTGCCAGCCGACTCTCTTTTGTATGTAACGTGGCTGCTCTATGTAAGCCCTTGCTACGAAGATATCTCGTGGAATCTGTTGCGTACCTCAGTGTACTGTAATAAGTTACAAGTGCCCAACTTTGGCCATCCATGGATTTCCCAAAAATGAATAAATCAAGAATCTTTGGCTCGTGAAAATTCGCAGAGACGAAGCATCGCTTTTTTAAAATTTTTTTTTAAAGATGAGTATCGCTGTCAACATTGACTTCGAGAGTTTGCTGTGCTACAAGATCCCGATGCAGTCATTTTAGTTGTACTTACTTCCATCGCCATATCCATCTAGCAATCGCGCATCTATGTACGAAAGACCCAATATCTGACCCAGTAATACGGAGGGGGGTGTTCTTTCCCCCTACACATTGTCGTTATTTTAACGTCGGTTGTGTGAGATTGAGCACTTTAGGAGTAGAACGAATTTCCTCATAAGACGACTGATACTTTTCCTTTAGGATACAATCCATTCATTTCATCTTCTGTAATCAGTGCCTTATATACACATAGTTTCACACTCTTACGTGCAAGAAGCCAGTTCTAAAGCCTTGGTCAGCTGGTTCGAGAAGATGGCCAGTTGTACTGACGTTCATGGAGGTTTCTTCCAGAAACTGTCATAGTTGTCTGTCTTTTAGTTTCCTAGATTCTACAAACGTTCAGACCGGCCCTCGTAACTGCATGGTCCAGTCACTATAAAATCATTTTAATGTGCAGTCAGTGTAATGTCCTGCCCAAATTCCTTGACAGTAATCCCCTCTGAAAGGGGGTGGGAAGCAGAAAGTGGTACAGAGAGGGACAGATGAGAGAGGGGAAAGAGAGAGCGCCTAATACAACACAGCCCGTGTTGTACTGCTGCAGACAGATCGAACCTCAGTGCGTCATAATGACTGCAATAAATCCAAACAAGTCCACGGGGCTTGGCTTTTAGAGGCCGATACATCTCGTGGAGAAATGTTTAGTTCCGAATACTTCACACTCGCGCGCCCAGGCAGAACGTGGTCATTCTCATCATCTTCCCAATCTCGACAGCCACCCACCCCCACCCCACCCTCCCGCCCAGACCACTACCCCTGTGCAGACCCCTCGGTGACCTAACGGTTGTTAAGGCGTCCCCTTCCAACACAGAGGCCGTCGTACCTAGGAAACTGGTAATCTGGTGGCTGCCCTGCCACACGCCTGGCACTATAGGGAACAGTACTAGGACTTGTTGGCCCGGTGTCAGTATATGTGACTGGGTGGGACTGAAGCCGGTGTTGACAGCAGTCCCACGTGTGGCAGCACGTAAGCTGTCTCGAGCGACACCGTCCTGATATGTAGCTGGTTTTCGATGTTAAGCAAAAAAAAAAAAAAAAAACTCCACCCTACCCCTACCAGCACTCCTCAAGGTGCAAATTATAATTAATAAAGAACAAATGAGGACCGACCTCACCTTGAGGATTTCGTGTATTTGTCCTATGTTGTGTTCGTCTTTGAATCCTAGTTAACACACGCTTAGTGAGCGGGCTGACTACATTAACATGGATTCTCTGTATGCACACGTTGTATACCGAAGGCTAGCTGTGTGAAGAATAGCGCCGTTATAAAGAAAGGGCGGGCAGATCTTTTTTGAGGATCTGCCAAGTTCCTTTCTTTCGGCCCTCTCTTTGCTACGTGTTTGGGTACGGTAAGCTCTCTTGGGCACATACGTCTGCATACGGCTATGTTTGAACCCTGCCACTACCTTTGTTGGAGTTATCTTTCGATAATTTAATTAAGCGCTCGGTCTTCATTTGTTCTTTATTAATAATAAACTTTGTCATGACGTTACACAATCAACTGATTAACGCCACCGATTTATTCAAATGCTTGACTTTCTGTTCATCACGCTTCAGTTATATTTTCCAAGAGCAACAAATTCACAAACAAAATTTATGAAAAATGCAAGTGTCGACAGCTTTATTCTTTTGAAACATTTAAATACGTGAACGAAGCTTGTGTTTGACTTATCCAAAATCATACAAGGAAAGATGGACATTTTGCAAAATTGGATTAAGGCAGTAACTGGACAAAAACTGTCACTAATGGTTCTTCAACTCTCATTTCTAGCACCAATGCAGTGGCTGCTACAGACATACTTTCATCAGTAAACAAAAGCACACCAAGCGATGTCATTTCCCGTTGGTTTATTTAGAACAGGAAGCTGATTACACTGATGAATTAGGTAACCAAAGTAATGTATAGTTCACTTAGATCATCAATTTATGGAACTTCTTGAAATCAATCTTACCATGCCAGCAGATAAGAGTGAAGACTGACAAAATGAATGCATCTTGTCTGGAATACCCTGATCAACCAGGCCACCAGTTTTTTTTTTAACCTGTTTAAGCAATTTACTTCACATATACATGTGGGTAAAACCTTCAGGAAAATAAAAATATAATGAACAGTTGCATTTCAATTTTCACTCATTGCATATGTAACGAAGAGCCATAAGAACAATATTTGACACACACAAGTAAAGCTTGAGACTGTAATATTGCAAACTTGTAAATGATTTTATAAAATGGGAAACACAGGAAGACCAGAAGAGAGGAGGCACTGTTCCTTCCTCTCTGTTCACCTTTATAACAAAACCAACCAAAAAAATTCAAGGAAACAAAACCAAGACTGTGTTTCACAAAAGTTAAATGCAGTATACACACAAATATCAGTTGTACCTCCACTGCACTAACATCTCCAGATCTGGCCTAACAACTAAAACCGTTGCTTTTCAAATTCTGTAATTTGAAATCCAAAGTTTTCAAAACCACAGAGCATCAGAAAGCTAGGTGTAACAGCAGACGAATATCTGGGTGTCTGGTTGGTGGAGAAGAGTAAAGCAGAACACATTATCAACCTTTAAGTCCTGACTCGGAACAATGTTCCACAACTCATGGCCAACAGGTCCAGAAATGCTGGGGACAAAGTCTTTATTCGTGGTCATATGAACACACATGCTTTCATTTTTCTCAAGTGTACTAGTAACTTTCCTACACCAGCTTTCTTTGAAAACCTTCAAGTACTGGAATCAAATTCAACTGACAAGACAGTGGGACAGAATAATCTAAATCTAATTAAAACCAACTCTATCTTCTGACGTGAATGCAGATTCTTTGATTCTGTTATGCCTCTGTGAAAAGGGGGATGACAAGGTGGTGCTTAAGGGGAAAAAACAGTGGCTCTATTTAAAGGCCATCCGAGCATTTCCACTAGTCTGCTGCATAATTCCAAAAGTGATCCCAACCATATAAACAAACATTTCTGATCATGATTCAACAGTCCTCATCAAGCATATGGGTGAAGCTGACCCTCCCAGCTTCAAAACAGCTAGTGCGTCACACACTTACAACTGCTAATGTGATACAACTTTAACTCAAAATACAAGTCTGCCATGCCATAGGGTTCACCTCATCTAATATCTCTTCATAAACAGACCATTTGGGAGTTGATTCATCTAGATTTTTTTAAAAACTGGTGCTTGAGGGTAAAAACTCTTGACAGACCATTAAGGAAATATTTTTTCTTTATTAACATAAATCATTTTTTCCTCTGATGTAGTTATCTAACTACCAACATAAAATTTCACTGAATCTATGACAACACCTTCAGTCTCTGAAGGCAGAACTGAAAACTTTTTTTCCTCGAAAGTAATATCACACATTTCTATTTGGCATTCCCTTTAGAAAACTTGAATTTACCTGGAAGAACTTAACACTCAAGTTACAGACTTCTCCAAGAAACAAACTCGAAGGGATTAAAAGTTTCTGCCTCCAAAAACTTGGAAAATACAACTGGTCAAAACAAATAACACAGCACACAATAAAATCTGGATTTTACAAAACAATAAAATGAAAGACGAGCATACCCCCATTGCTACATGATTAGAAAAATTAAAAATTCCAACAAAATGATAGTGATCATCCACATCAGGACTGCTGAATAAAGGACAAACAAGTTCCATAACACACACACTTTTATGCATTTGCAAATCTGAGTGTTAAAGCTACATTATTAGCTGATCTCACCCTCACCCCACCCCCATCATTGTGGTCAAAGAATTCTAAATGTGAATGTGATCATTAGAAGCAGGATTTCTTCTAAAAAAAAATCTATTTTCACAATCCATTTTTTCTCCACTATTAATTTCTTCAAACTGAAAGGAAACAAAATTGCACGATGCAGTTTACAAACAGAAATGCTAATAAGCAACTCTAAATGATGCTCAAAGCACAATTCAAAAGAACTGACTCAAAAGACAGACAGAGAGAGGAATACAGTGTCTACTGGGAAAAATGCCATATACAATTCATCACTGTGCTGCAGGCTTTTTGTATTTAAATGCTATTCTTAATATTCCATCTTTCCTAACACTGGCTGAAACCTCTCTAAAGAGAAAAAAGATGACTGCGGCTTCAGATAAATAAGCTAACAACAAAGAGAACTTGGTCAAACGAGACCTAGACAAACAGGAAGTCAATGTTTCGGGAAATCGCTGCTTCTTCGGGACAATACAAACATTATTTATTTTCTTGTTATCTCTTTATGTCGTTCTGAATAAGGGGCCGTACCCTGAAACATTGACTTCCTAAGTCTTGCTTGGCCAAGTTCTCTTTGTTGTTACCTGAAGCCTCGCCGTATATTCTTTGGACACATGACTTTCTCTGTTCTGTATTAATAATAAAATTGTCATCCTCTAGTCCTGAAGTTCCGAAAGCCTAAGCTAGTAGCAAGTTTTACACTAGATGCGAGTAGAATGCATAGCTAGTGGAATGAAAAGTTTCAACACGATGAAGCACCAGCCATGTTGCATTCAAACCAAATCGACAATATGCAATCAAAACCATTAAAACGCTTGCTGCAGTAAACACTCATGGAAGCTTAAAAAAAATACAATAAACAAAAAAGTATAAACTATTTCAAAAGCACATGTACTTTTGTAACCATACACACTGCTCAAGGATGGCAGCATGTACACAAGAAGACCTGCATGCATACAATCTTTGTTTTTTTAATTGGAGATATCTATCAGGCACTGAAAACTGACCCCCCCCCCCCCCCCCCCC
>SMGT01000501.1:43135-64119 GCA_004794575.1 Lanistes nyassanus | reverse complement strand
CCACCTCCCCACCCCCAAAGGAGAAAAAGCAAAAACCCTTACACTCAAACCTAAAATGTAGTTTTTAAATGTGTATTTACTTCATTTTATGCTTCTTCCCCATGCACATGAACACAAAAGCAGGAAAGCTTTTCGAATCTACACGCAACATAACACAGCATGATGAGTATAACTCAATCCTGCTGCATCTGACTTGTTGCCCGTAGCATGCGCAGCGGTCTATGATTCATTTCTGTAATTTCAGACATACTGTTTGAAATTTAATTAGCAGGGAACATCTAATGGTCTAAGGTAAAGAACTCTTACACTGAAAAGGCAAATGATTTTTTCGTGTTTTGTTTCTCTTATATTGTGTCTGACATTCAGACCAGCTTCCGACCATAGTTCCAAGCGAGTGAAAAATGGCTGCAAAGCAAGTATCCACATGCACCCTCTCACTCAAGGAAACGATAGATATCCTCTTCAACGGTTACAGCAATGAGGAAAAGGAAGTTGTTTTAAATATTTATGCAACTGAAATGGATGAGGACACTGATATTTCTTTCCAAAATGACCAAGACTGATTTGGACAAGGAAAACAAGCACATGGTGTAAACAGCATTCCACCATCAGGTCCTGCTGAGCTCAACCTGTCCAATTCAGAAGATGAACAGGGTGACTGTGAAAGTCCCTGTGTGGTGAAGGATGCTGATATCCAAGAAGAAGCAGAGGTTTTACCTTCTGATCGATCTAAGGGACTGTAGAAACCAATGGTGGCGAAATTTAGACATCTTTCCACCTGCTCTGGATTTCATTGCCACACCAGGATTACAGGACCCTTTGAATCTGCATCTTCTCGATTATTTTATTCACTCTGGCATCAGTAACAAGCTGTATGATGTGGTGCAGTGTTTAATGCATCCTCTCAAGTCACTTGGCTAGTGCTTGTATATGGACAATCACTACTGCTGTTTAGCACTGGCACAGAATATGGCATCAGATAACACTGGGCTGGTTGGCACGATGAGGACAGAGTTGGCCCGCCCAAGGACTTCATGAAGAAAACAATTTGAAAGGGGAATGCAAACTTCATGCGTCACAAGGATGTGATCGTAGTGAAGTGGAAGGACTAGAGGGAGATGTCTGTACTCACCACCATTCACAATTCCTCAGATGGTGAATATTCAGACAAGAATGGAACAGAGACAGAAGTCTACACCCATTGTGGATTATACGTCTGGAGTCGTTCTGAAGTCATATACTGTTCCTGCCTGTTTCAGGATTACTTTGTATTGTGGTAAACGCCTATATCATGTATAGCAGTGAACAGACAGGACTGTGCTTCATCTTGTCAATACTTTTCAAGGATTTGAGGACCTCTCGTCGCACGTAGATTTTTGTAAGCAAGATGTGTTAGTGCTAGAGGAAATTGCCAGTATTCTGTCAGACTGTCAGTGGACGTGAAGATTCCTGGGACATTTCAAACTGCATGAGAATTACTGGTACTGTAATATTTTGTTGTTACATAAAGGATGACTGATGTTGATATGTGCATGAATGTTGACGTCAGCAAGTCAGCACGAAAGCTTATGATATCAACGTATGTCGATGTGTCAATGTCAATGGAATATCATAAATACCTTATCACCTGTTCTTCCAATGTATGTAAATAAATGTTTGCTGTGTTAAAGCAGTCGCCATCTTTCACTGAATTGACTAAGGTAGTTGCAGGCTTTGAGCTGGAGGCATGCGAGATAGAAGAAACTAGGAGCTGTTTTAGACAAACGTACCATAACTATATTTTAGGAGATAAATTCATAAATAACTTGACCGTGAACAACCTGTGTAAATGTTTCACTGCAACCAGAATTAAAATTATGTTAGCAGGGCTGGGGCTGCGAGCCAATGTTAAATCTGTAGTAGTATTTCCACCGTCCCCTTTAACATACAGTGGATGATGCCACCATGCTAACATTTTTTGGTTTACTTTTATGAATTTTTGAAAAAGGCTAAAAAGTGTGCATCCACAGAGGAGCATGAGCTAGGAGGCCTGCAGCAGGATTGAGATAAGGGAGAACAATAAAAAAAATATGGGACAGTTTGGCAAATCCTGTTGATCACAGATTGCCCACAACTGACAAAACACAAATTTGCAGATCTACTGCACAGCTTTTCTGACGACATTCGTGCACCCATTTCCTTCTTTCAAATGCATCACTAATTTCCCAGACACTTTGATATCTAATTCAAAACAAAAAAAAAGAAAAATGTCTTCAAAAACAGCATTCTTAGAACTCAAAGAAGTGTGTGACAAACAGGCAGCATTATGAGTTCCTGCTCTTGACAACTTGGAATTGTGCAAACCGCAATGCTATGGATGTGTGAGATAACGACATGCACAGCTGTTCACTTGCAACAAGCAAGCTCTGCTTACTGTGTGTGCCAGGGTGGAATAAGAAAATCTTCCAAAAGTATCTACCTAAAAAATGCCCAGCTTGTTTTAAAAAATACTTCTGGTCATACATGGTGCATAAATTACCTCTAATGCTTTAAGTACACTAAGCAGAGTAGCAGAGGGTCAGTCCAATCACAACTCTTTAATATGGAAATGCAACTGATTTTTTTTCTTTTGAAATTGAGTTTGTCAAAGCATGGTATATTTCTGCTGATTAACTAAGACTAAATACAGCTCCAGGAATGAGGACACACAAGGGTTACAAAAAGAAATACACCTTTAATCATTAATGTATGAAATAAAAAAAAAGCCAACCCTGTGCAATACCAATGGTAAAATAGTGACTGCACAACCCATCATCACCATTCTACTTATGGTTCAAGCTAATCCTAAAATCCTAAAATGATGTGATGGGGACTAAAAGCTACCCAACCTTCTAGTGCTTCTCGCAAGTTATATCATCATAAACCATAAAGATGCCCATGGTTGATGAAAAGTACAGCACCCATCTCAACGAGCACATCACTTTCACGTCATCTATTCTTTTAGTGTGCATCAATACAGTTACGATGCTAGCTACTGCTGAATCAGTTTATCTGCTCGTGATTCAAACGGTAAAACAATCTTTTATCCCCTCACCACCACCACCACCCTTCCCCCCCAACCCCCCAAAAAGAGGAAAAATAAAGGCCATGGGGGTGGACACAGAAAAAAGATGAAAAATTTTACCTAGACTAACCATGTTTCCTCCAGATTACTCAAAAATTCTTCTGTTTCATTTTTTTTCCCTTAAATGTCTAGAGAGGAGACACAATTATGGAAAATGTAACTGCTGTCACAACTTGAAATGCCAAATCTCACCATGCTGTGTTATGCCAACACATGATACAGGTACAAATTACTGCTGATGTCTAGCATTTAATCCTAATGTCTGAGACATTATCTGCCAGCTGCTGCCAGCCAACAGTTTAAGGCATGAGGAATAAAGTCAGTGCTCTTTTTGTTACAAGTTACTGACATGACATCTAAGCTTTTCAAAGTGACCTTTCACATGCTTCCCTCAGTTCAAACCCACCAGAGCAAACACCTGACATCAAATTTTTACACAGCAAAGGTTTTCCCTTCATTATTCATCACAGAAATTGGGTCCAAACATATAAGATCCACTTTTGCGTTTTTGATCAAACAAGTACCCTCAGCGTGGTCCAGGAAAATCTTTGTACTGCATCAGCTTTGGATTTTTGTCCAGCTAAATAAAATATAATTCCACTTTTGGCACCTACCACAAATTGCCAACACACAGACCTTGTTGACAAAACAAAACAGTACTGACAAACTGCCAACTGAAAATCTCCCAAATTTTAGCATGACAAAAATGGTCGGGCCACGCATTTAGAACACACAGACTGGCAAGATCTGGAGGTATATTTAGCAGACTTCCTATCATCTGATGACGAAAGCAGTCAGTCCAAGGCACTACGAGTGCAGCAAAATCTGCAAATTTCTCTCCCAGTCACGACCAAGGAAAACATCTGGAATAAGCTTTCAGATTAATAGGCAGTTTCTTCACGATGCAAAAAAATCACACCAAAAGTAATCTGGATTCATTAGGCTGGTTCTGCTACGAAGACAAACTCACTTCACTGAAGCAGAAACTCAAATTCCACTGCTGTTAATTAACAGAATTAAAGTCCAGTGTCAACTATGGAAACAACAGGTCAGCTTTTTCTGCCAAAACCACTCAGGAAGGAAGAAAAATTCACTATGGTCAAAATGAAAAGGCCAGAGCGAGGTAAAGTGAAGCAGGTCAGAAATAAAAGGCCAGGGAGTTGCAGAATTTTAACAGGACGTCACAGCTGTTAACAACATACGGGCGGAAGTGGAAATTGATCTGGTGGATTCAAAACTGACTTGGCCAACACAGCTAATGCCATTGTGTTTCCACAGAAGCCACCAACACTGGCTTAATCCACATCTGGCGGCAACTGAACTTCTGGGTAGGGCTCCGATGGGGAAGGCTGTGGAGGTATGACATTGATTGTGCCATCCTGAGCCTGCTCCACAATTGGCTGGGGGTGCTCTGCGTGGGTTGCTCCAGCATCAGCGGCAGTGGAGAGGTTGGTAATGGACTTGCTCCGCACACACTGGAAATCAACATGCCTGCTCTTTGCCTCCTCCTTTTCCCAAGACATGCGGAGGAAGGGCCTCTGAACGTAGTTGTATATCACTGTTGGACAGCGCAAACAAAGGCAGGCTACCCAGTACGAATCCCACTCAACATGCTAACCACTGCAAAAGGAATTTGGTGCTAACAATCACCATAGCAGGAGGAAAAAATATGATAATTTTATAAGGGATGTGAGCACATGCCCACCAAGACAGATCCAATTCGCAATAATCGGAGAAGGGAACTGTTTTACATGGTGGTATAAACACAGAAGCCTGTCACTAGCAGTGCTCAATCTGGAGATAATGCCAAATGCTTTGGAAACGTCTTTCAAAATTACTTGCTAGTGTTATACAAAATAATCCAAACCTGTACAAACTGGCAGACATTGGAAGATGTCATCAATGCTGAGCAAACTATGGAAATAAATGCCCTAACCAGCCCCACTGCCATTTTCAAACCTCCACACATTTTATCTCATTCTTTTGTGCCTAGAATGCCAGCAAATTTTGTGTTAATGTAAGCTTTCCCTACCTTCAGCCCTGCCCCCAGGTCGCCTTTTGATCTTTTCTTTATATGTGGGATAGCCTGTAAAACACAGAAGGTTATTATAGGAGATTTGACATTTTTTGCATGTTGCATTTTCTATGGTGAAGTTTTATGCTATTTTGTGCCAGAAAACCTCCTACAGACTAATCAACTTTCATGCACCTTATGTAGCTAGTGACCTTCAAATGTCTACACCCTAAATCTAGTCTTTCTCTCTCATGCACCCACCCACCCAACCATCCTCCCTTGCACCCACCAGACACAAACTGCACACCAAAGTATATATCCACCTGCTTACAGACCCAACCTTCTGTTTCAATACTACTCATCTACTGCTACTCAGGCATGCTGAAAGACATCAACAACACTTAAACGTCACTAGACTTTCCCAACAAAGCACTCAACATGAAATGCACTGCATGAACGGGCCTATGTTGCAGGAATCACAGCAGCATTAGTTTCAAATACATAACATTGCAACATAACTTGCACTTAACAAGGAATAAGGTGTATGGTAGGGATCTGCCATCATGGTCTCCTGAATGTGCATTGTCTTGAAAAGCCAATAAAATTGACCACTGCTGTGGGGGGTTTTTTTTACAGCGTGATTGTTGCTGGCTAGTTAATTACCTTCTATTCCCAGGCGGATTTTCTTCAAACCTCTTTCCTTCAGCACCTGTTTTGCCACATTGCGGTTCTCAATATACCGGCAGAATCGGTTCATGCATGTGCTATTGATTACTGCAAGAAAATTAAGATCTTCTTTAAAGTAGCATGACATAACTGAACATTTATTGGGTTATAGAGTTTTCCATGGCTTAAATTTTTCATTGATAGTTGCTACAAGAAAACACCCCCCTCTCCCTGCACTCTCTTGCTCTTCAGCACCAAGAACTGCATTTTTTATGTGTGCATTTCAGCTACTGACTAAATGGCCCTGGGTTCATGCTGCTTGGAATGTCTAGATAACCACAACATAAAATGCCACTTTTTAAATAAAGAACAAATGAGGACAGAGCGCTATAAATCATCAAATGATAATCCCAACAAAGTACTGGCAGCGCTAGACACAACCGTATGCTGACGTATGCGACCAAGGGAGCCTACCATACCCAAACACGTAGCAAAGAGAGAGTCGAAAGTAAGGAACGTGGCAGATCAGCATACGGTTGCGCTGCCAGTACTTTGTTGGGATTGCCACTTTTTTGATTAAAAAAAAACTGGACACCTTATGCCAAGCAAGGTTAGAAAACCCATAACGATAAATGAAAAATTTTTGATTTGCTGCAAACGTCCCCTTAAGAATGAACGGGTAGGAAAATGGTGGTGTAAGTGAAAGAAGGGAAAGGCGGGGGGCAAGTGTTTAAAAATGAGAACTTACTCTGAGTATACTCCTCCCCCATCTGAGGTGGATACTCCTCATCCCACTCCAGAACATCATCATCCATGAGAACCACGATGTGACACTCTCTGTCTCCACGCTGCAAAATTACAACAATGCAAGCAATGTCTCCACATGGAAAAATTAGCACATTGCAAACACTGTCTCCACGTTGCTGGACAACATATGAACATTCTAACCCCATCTAGGATTATGAACTCAGAGTGGTTTCACGAGAAAGTATTCAGTCAAACCTAATCCACAGCAAACTTCTCTCTTAAAAAGGGATGACACATGGTTGGAACTGAAACGCCTGTCTATAGAAAATAAACCAGACAAGCTGCTCATATGTACAATAAGAGAAAACAAATTAAACAGCAGTACATAGACTTAAGGCTGTGATTAGGACTAACCATTCAAAACTAATGACACTATAACATCTCTCCACAAGTAAACCCCACGCCGTTTTAATCCACTGAGAGATACTGTAATGATACGACTACCACAAGGGAGATAACTGACGTCACAATGATTTTAGTTCTCACATTAGCAGACTTGACCATAAGAGGCAAGATGAGCTCCTCAAGATACTCTTCAAACTGCCGCCGTGCACCGTCATTGGACAGCTCGTGCAGTAGACCCCCTGAACCACAACCAACCAATCAATAAGAAAACCAACCAACCAATGCCTGAACCAACAGCTTGTACTACTACCCCCCAAATTCATGAAAGATATGTATAAATAACAACCAGTGATTGCTACTTGGAATGTAAACTTGTGGCAAGTCTATGAACCAAGACAGACGAAGTCAATGTCTATGGACATAATGCTCATCAGGATTAAGAAAAACAAAACAAAATCCAAAAAAAATTTTTTTAAATTCACATTATAAAAACTAAAGAAACAGAAACACATGCTGCAAGATGGCAACAAACATGGGACACGAGGATGGATAAATCGAGGAGGCTTTGTTTACTGTTATGTCACTTAGATAAGGCACTGGCAGTCAAATTTGGTTTTTTGGAGGGAGTTCTTAGAGCAACAAGCGATACTTTTCCAAAATCTACACAAAAATACAATACCTCCCCACCCCCCACCCCCAAAGAAAGAGTAAGTTCCAAAGATATGCCGTCTAAACTTTACATGTTCTGCACGAAGAAAAGCACATTTTCTTCAGGGATGATTTTGAATATGGTGATTGCAAGAGCTGATTTGCATATTATTTCAATTTAATATCATGGTGACAAATCAAACATAAAATAACAAGCATGCTACTGGTTTCTAAATGTGTTTGGTGTATCTCTAAAAACTGCAAACTCTCTTGTTTTTGTTGTTGAAAATTGCACTAAACACCATATTCACATGGCTATAAAATATACCTAAAAGAGGAGTTATTTTTGACAGATTCCTGTTAACGAACAAAAGCTTAAATAATTATATAAATTATACTCATCAAAAGTATGAACCTTGCTCTGTATTCCAATCTATCTTGTATTCTTGTCAATTACAGTACACACGGCGTAGCATTTTTCATAGTTACTGTGGCAAGAAGAGTTAAACATGACCATGGGCAGCGACTGGCTAAGCATTTCAGTAGGGTTATTGTAATCGCAGACCAAATAGCCCACTTTCTCCCACTGCTAGCATGTGCCTGCTGTAGAGGCTGCCAGTACCTACTAAGATTGCCAACAGTGCTTCCAAGATACTGGACCATGTGTCAGCAGCTTCTCACAGCTACCACGACCATGTCCTGCAATCACTGTGCATAGCCTTATGGTAAAAGCGTCAGCATTAGCATGCAAAAATACGGTGGTTCAAAATGTCCCACTCCTAATAACCAGAACCCGAAAGGCTAACCTCTTCCCTCACCACACTTGTTCCTAAACACTCTCTACTTCCCCTTACCCTCTGCTCTCCTGTACCTCGGCTATTTTTTAAAATAAAATTTATAATTAATAAAGAACAAATGAGGACAGAGCGCTATAAATCATCAAACGATAATCCCAACAAGGTACTGGCAGTGCTAGACACACCCGTATGCTGACGTATGCAACCAAGGGAGCCTATCGTACCCAAACGTAAGGAGCATGGCAGATCTTCAAAAAAGATCTGCCGCCCCTTTCTTTTAAACGACCCTAGTCTTCACACGGCTAACCCCCGGTGTACCATGTGTGCATACAGCGAATCCCTATTTTATATCGTCAGCTCGCTCACTAAGCGTATGCTGACGACTGGGATCCGACACAAACACAACATAGGACAATTACATGAAATCCTCAGGGTGCACAATATAATTAATAAAGAACAAATGTCGGATCCCAGTCGTCAGCATACGCTTAGTGAGCGAGCCGACGATATAAAATAGGGATTCGCTGTATGCACACGTGGTACACCAGGGGTGTGTCTAGCGCTGCCAGTACCTTGTTGGGATTATCGATTATAAAATTTATATTTAATTTCTTTTTAACTTTTGAAAATTTTCTTATCTATCTTTCTTTCTGAAACACCCATCTGTAATTTTCTTTTAAGAAAAAGGATTCGCTCTTTATGCGGTCTTGCTGTAGGACACCCCCCACCCCCAACCCTCATCTGGGCAGTAAACACTGGTGGACATTGGAAAATATCCATAAGCAATCATGGGGAAAAGAAATTCGTTCATGCAAAAAAGCATTTTAAAATTAAAGCACCAGGTAAAGCAGAAAGAATTTTACAAATACAAAAAAAAAAAAACCAAATAAAATAAAATTAGCAATGTGACCTCACAGATTGCTAATGTTAAAAAGAATACTAACCCATCAAACAAGCCAACCCAAACAGAAGGAAGTAAAACCATGAAACAAAACCCAAGAAAAACATACGGAGATTCTGGCACTTGATGGTCTCAGCATTGAAAGGAATAAGTAGATAGTCGCAGGCCTCTCTTAACTCCTGAACAGGAACGCAGGGAGGACAGAAAATTTTCCCAGACTTGTAAAAATCCTGTTGAGCAAGAACAATGCATTCATCACTCTTTTCATTGTTACATCATAAAAATGTGAAACAAACAAAAAAAACTATAAAGCAGTCACCAGTAAACAGACTAGCACATTCTTTCTGTACTGTTTAAAATATATGCATTTTTACACTGTCCCAGCCAAAACAAAACAAGGGAAGCACTAACAAACATGGCACAAAAGCAATGTAACAAGAAATTCTTAAGTGATTTCCTGCACAGAAGGACACCTGGAGTGACCAAAAGACTTAATATCACAAAAAGTTCCCCTCATCACATTACAACAACATGCATGTTAGCTCAGCTGCACCACAGCTTACAGCTGACTATTACGATGCACTAGAAAATGGTGGAGAGGACAGTTGCAAGCTTGGTAATGGCTACAAAGCCTAAGCACTGTCCTATTGGTATGTATGCGGAGAAGACAGTTGCAAGCTTGGTAATGGCTACAAAGCCTAAGCACTGTCCTATTGGTATGTATGCGGAGAAGACAGTTGCAAGCTTGGTAATGGCTACAAAGCCTAAGCACTCTCCTATTGTTATGTGTGGGGGAGAAGACAGATGCAAGCTTGATAATGGCTACAAAGCCTAAGCACTGTACTATTGGTAGGTATGGCGGAGAAGACAGATGCAAGTCTGGTAATGGCTACAAAGCCTAAGCACTGATGGCTGTGCAGTCGCATGAAATGGACAACACTTCCTGGTGGCACAGATCAAGGAGTGTAATGGTGCCACAGAGTTCAGCCAACATTTCAAGGAAATATCTGAAACACTTGCTCCATGATGGCTAATACCAGATATGCCGTTGCATCCACCCCACATCTTAAACATATGTCTTAAATGATTCAAGAGAGACAGTTAAGTTAACCATTACGACATGCTACTGTTTACCTACCAAAATAGCTCTGAAGATGGGGGCAGAGATCCCCTCTGCCACTTCATATTCACCTCGCTCATTGGGCCGCGTAAAGTTGTTTTCAAGGGAGGAAGTAAACATTCTGCAAATATTATAAATATAATTAGAAAATAGCCAACTTTTAGAGTAGAAATCACACACTGACGAAAAATTCGAAGTAAGTTTATCAGACCTCATTAAAAACTTTTTTCCTTGAAGTATGCAAATAAATCCTAGAGTTTAAGTGTGATCTGAGAGTGAAGCAAAAGAAATGGGTCAGACAAATGCCGGCATACATAAGCCTCAAGTTTTTTGTATCACCTAAGATGCTTCATAATTTGATATCTTCCCAAAAATTAGTCTAATGAATTATGATATGAAGCAGCTAATGGCCCAAATTTTGATTTCTAAGAGCAAATTCCTTTATCTATGCAGGGTTTTTTTCCTTTTGCACTTATTCTGCATTTATTCTTGTAAATTTTGACTTTCTCTATCAGACATGCACAATAAATGACCATCATTGCATCTGACTCTTGAGTGATTTTACTGCCAAAATGGCAATTGAACTTCCCAAAGAAATCCCTTCTGAAGTTTGGTGAGGAAACATCTTCAGTTAACTGTGACAGTTAAATGCAGGACAACTCCACTTTAAATGTGTGGAATACACAGTTTAATAAATAAACTGGATGGTGATGTTAATGACAACTGGCACATACATCCGCGCGTGCACACACACACACGATGCTTATGAAATCAAAAATAGTCAATAACCTACCTGCCAAGCATAGTCTCAGGATGGGCCTTGAACAACTCAGCATCCACAATAAATCGTGTGTCATCGACAACCAAAGTCAATTTCCCACAGCTGATCGGCCGGGGACTGGAACACATGGCGGGCTCTATCCACTCCACAGCTTTAGCATGATCTCCTCGGCACCCTGCATGGCTGGTGACATTGCTGCTAATGTACAGATGAGCTTGTGGAAGCTCCAGGTTATGAGGCCTATAGGCCATAGAGTGCCTATTTTCGGTCTCCCGGAAACTTGATGTTGCAGCAGCAGCACGTGCGATGGCAACAGCTACAGATGGACTGGCACTGCGGTGCTCAGGTCCACAATCCTCGTTACTACTAGTGTTGTCCAGGCTCATTGACCGAGTGCGATTCACAAGACACGGCTTGGACCGGGGAGGGTCAATCGAGCTGCAGACAAACAATGGGGGGGGGGGGGGATGATTACAAGAGGTTTCTGCTTTTCAAATGGACATTAAACTCGCACCAATTTTAAGAAAACAGAAAACTATTTTCTTTAAAAATGCACGATGACTATGAATAAACAGTGAACTGCAGCTATATGCACTAATGCAATACTGGCCATGCCTTGTTCTTTTGATGCAGGTTTTCCTAGAATGGTGATCTTCCGTTTCTGAATATTCTTCAGTGTCACTGCTGTAGTGATCATACTCTCTTCTGTCCCTAATGCGATTGTGGCGCCTATGGGCCATTCCACAAACCAGCCAGAGACACTCGCGCTGTCTCTTAGCCAGCCCAGGATGATGTCATGCAGTGTACTGCAAAGATCCTGTGTAGGAAGAAAAGTATTCTTAAAACCCTGACTGAATGCAAGAAAATGTGTAGCCCACTGCAACACTAATAATGAAACGATTCTAAAGAAAACAGAAAATTCCAAAGATGAAATGAAAATATGATGACGACTAAAACCGTCAACTGTTCAAATTTGACATCTTGCAAGATAAAAAAGATGGTAGTCACTTTGTAGGACTCGGTCAAACTGCTATTATTTGCCAACAATAAATTCACGTCACTCTCTTCTATGCACACTGATTTTAATAAAAGGCTGTCCCATAACCCATTTTAAATTGTATGGGAGTAGGAGTTTTCTGTGGGTCAGGGCTGGCTTGCATGGATGTGTTCATACCTGCTGTTGAGGTCATAAGACCCATCTGCTCCAAGTATTTTACGTCCACCTTTACATATGAACAACAGATAAGAACACTCATGCAACCCACATCATAAAGGTGGTGCCCATCTCTTCTCCCTACCTTACCATCCTTAGGTCAGGTACCTATTTAAAGCTGGGAGAACTTGGGGGGGGGGGGAATGTGCTCCAGTGCACAGGTATTGAACAGGCAGCACCTCCTGATTTATGGCCCAGCGCTCTAACCCCTCGGCCATCTGTTTCTCTAGTGATTCTGATATATATAGTGTATGGTGCTAAATAATAAAATACACTATACTAGCACTGTCAACAGTTATGGATCGGTTCTTTTTCAGTCCACAATGCTTCATCTAGCTATATCGTTGGCATAAAGACATAATTTGGTTCAAAGCGTATCCATTATGTGGAGTGCACTGCATTAATAACAAAAAACATGTATGGTATTGGTAGCAGTAATTAGGTACATGACAATCTCAGAGAAGGGGGGGGGGGGCAAAGCGTGTGAAACTCGTGAGAATTTGAAGCCAATTTTTTTTTTCACAAGAGCTTTGGTGTACCAAAGATTTTAATTATATGTGAAATATTCACTCTTTTTCTTTAAAAAAAAATCCTCCAAACGATGATAATCAATAATTGTTCTTATTGTTAAAACATCTCTTTCCAGTGACGCTTGTAAGCCCACTTGGGGCAGGCCAAAATATCCGCTCCCAAAAACCTTGTGATATAGAAGCTAAGTAACCAGTAACAAACTACTGAATAACTCGACTAATTAACCCTTTTTGATTGCATCTTCTTAATTTTATGAGGTTTCAATCCCTGCCTTTTTTTAATTCATTTTTTTAAGAGTTCCAACTGCTTAGAAAAAATGGTTTTAAGAAAATCCCAGCGCGATGAAAAAAGACCTAGTCTAAAATCTGATTGCCGTAAACGCATTATTTCTTTCCTATGGTAGAAGAATCATTTTCAGTTCAGTTTCACAGTTTTCAATTATATCTTAATTTTAAATATTGGTGAAGATCTGTAGAAGTTATAAGCGTTTAACGCTCACAAACTCAGTTCACTGGACACAATTTTCCTTAAGATCCCCATGTAAAAAAGTGACAAAATTAAAGCAAAGAAAAATTCATAACTCGCTTAATTTTTGGCCTATTTTAATAAATTTTGTCATTTTGCTTGTATTTTAAGCTCATTATAATGATATACATTACTTATGACCCAAAAAAATTTCAATTTTTTGGTCATGTACCAACAGTAATAAATACTTGAAACAGTTGAACAGCATCAGAATTCAAACATAACTAAATTAAATGTCTGTAAAAAAAAAAAGAGTTTAAGCTATCCATTCCCTTGTAGCTGGAAATGTCAAACATGACTATCTGCAGCGTCTGAATGACAGCAATCTTGTTTATTTGGATCCGCATGACTCCAAGTAGGAGGTACGATATGACCTCTTCCAAGCATACCTCTCCCCCACTCATGCCCCACCCCATAACATACAAAAACGAACACACAATCTCGCAGAAAACTCACAAGCAACCAAGGGTGGGAGAAAGGGGGAAGGAGATTACTCGAAAAGCGTCTTGTCAAGTGATTCCGAAAATTTTGGCAGGAAACTACGTAATATTTTCATTCAACTGACATAGTTTAATGTTTAAAAAGCATTTTCTCTATTCGAAAGGACATCGAAACAGAAAACATACGCTACATATTCAGCAATTTAGCTTGGCTTCTCTGTACTCTTACTAATTGATCAGTACCACAAAGAAAAGCCCCAAGGTACCTCTAGCGTGGTGGCAGCGTACGCACATACCACAGGATGTCTTCCATTACAGTCTTGTACGCTTCATTAACAATGCATCATGGGAATTTTCTAAGCTTATGATAAAATATTCAACAACCAAAACTAATGACACTTTTTTTATATACAATCAAACTATCTAACATTACACCAAGTTTATAAATGTTAGCTGAATATTGTACTACATATTTAAATAAGTATCAAAGGTCATAGAGGCTCTGCTAAGGTTGCCTTACTACATTGACTTTTCTGAACTTACAATAGAGTATCATACTTTCAAAACAACAAATGTAAGACTTTTATTAAGTAAGAATTTAGTTTGATAATGTAAGGTAGGATGCATTTTAGGAACAAAATATTTTAGTGGCAACTGCCAGGTGGCAAGAACGAGTGAGAATGACTTCTCAACCAGTAGCAGCTGTAGTTGTTTCCCTTTACCTATTACGATGTTCATTGGTTCATTCACAGCGACTTTTGGCTTTTAGTACTGCTAGACACCACTAGATGGCGCTCCTAATAAGTCTCTTCTGCCTTCACAGCGTTTCTTAGGTGTTTGTTGAGGATGTTCCTTTTGCCTTGCTGTTCGCGACGCAGAAAGACATGAAAAAGGAAAACGGTTGACGATATATGAGACTGCCCGATCTATGCGAAAAGTGTGAAAAGGTAGAAAGCGTGTGCGAAGGTGGATGGGCCAAAAACTGATTTGGTTTAAAAAAAATAATTTTCGATTCATCACCAACTTCTAGTACAGTACTTATTTTTTACAGTCAAGGCAGTAGGGCTAATAGCTGGGGGGAGGGTGCTTAAGCACTCCCCGCTCTGCCATCAGTGTACCATTAGAGTGGGAAAATATTTTTTAAATAATGATTTATCTTTCAGGAGTGGCCCTCAGAGTAGTTTCAAAATTTAAGAACATTGTTTTCAGTTAGGCGGCTGCGCCTAACGGCCCCTTCACCTTGATCAAAGTGATTGATCCTGCCCTGATACAGAAGTAGTAGTAAGGTGCATTTGCACATTTGGCACTAGAAGGATTCACATATCAAGGTTACCTTTTTACAGCGGGCCCTGGATAGCTCAGTTGGTGGAGCTGTGGACTACAGAAGGTGGAAGGTTGCTGTATCGAATCCTGCTGTGACCAAGGACTATTTCCTGGAGCTTTACATTGTGAAAACTCCACGCGGCTATTCCCCGCATATTAAACTGCCTCGATCTCCACAGGTCATAGTGCGGCCATGAGTCTGGTGCTTCTTTCAGTGCATAGCTTAGTAATAGGACTCCACCCCCCCCCCATCCACGGTCCTGTGTGTGGGGGTGAGTGAGAATGGGAACTGGGAACAACAAGCATGGGAATGTAGGAGAACAAACTATAACAACGGCAATTCCAATAAAGTTAACCACGAACAACATCAGAAGAACGCTCAAACGAACACACGAAGATCGTCCTGCCGATGTAAAGGCGCAGGGTACTCTCCAGACTCCAAGCAGGGGACACTTCTAGAGTGGATCCTACCAACGGCACAATTCACTCTACAGTGTCGATGCTTATATATGTACAGTTCGCTCTTCTCCCGCAGGAGTCACTCTAGAGTCTTTTGCTGCCTCTCTGAAACAGACATGGAAAGAGGGATCCTTTTGGAGAACAAAAGTGGAGTTTTGGCCTTAGCAACTCTCCTAAGCACACCAACTGCTGCATCCACTGCCTACCTGGAGCAAAAGCGTCTCAATGGTGGTTTTACACACCAAGCAGTTGAGCAGAGGGCGATGTCTGCTGAGGAAAACGTTATAAATAATTTTTTATTTGCTTTATTGTTTTATATGAAAACAGTGAACGTGAGTCTTTTATATGCTATCACTGGCTCTTTACCATGTCGCCTCAAGTAGCCGCTACGTGTTCTTTTCTGTGAAGTAAGCAAGGGTTTTTGGTGGTTGTTTTAGATAACATGCAGCTGCATGGTACTTTACAAATCATTCGAGGAAATGATTTGTGTTTTGATTCTCCCTGTAGCATCTGAAGATATTCGGGGCAGGTAAGAGACGGGTCGATGGGGCGAGCAGACAATGATTGATAAAAGGGAAATACAGTTTCAGTAAGCTGCCACGAGATAGAATAAACTATAGAATTCTGTACGAGAAAAGGCAACACTGGCGCGAAAACCAAGAAATCTAAAATTGAGCACACATGGTTTGGAGTTCCTAAAAGATGATAGATCGAAAAGTGCTACGCACTGACGTAGCTAATTTTTGCTTTCATGACATTTATATACAGCTCTTTCCATTTCTTCGACCCTCTAACTTCTTGTCGCTGCTGCTGCTGCTGCTGCTGCTGCTGCTGCTGCTGCTGTTGCTGTTGTTGTTGCTGCTGCTTTTTGTGCTGGTGCGGGTGGCTGTATGCGTGTAAACTATACAGTATCACATCCCTCATAAAGCTGCTTCACTCCCAGATAAGCACAGGATTGTCTTATCGACCTGACTCTCTTTGTATGACCCAGTTGTTGCCACGTCTGGCCCACAGCCCAAAGCTGAAAGCTTACAGCAAGAGGCGTCCACGACAAGAATCTATACTTGCCTAGCTCACGTCCCCGAGCGCGCTTCGATCCTCGTAGAAACTTTGTTACTGTGCCGTAGGTTCAGTCGTTCCTGTTAGCACTTGCACAGATTAATAAAGAGCGTACTTGACCTTCACGCATCACTGCATACGTTACATTGCATGACAAGAAATTATTTTAGGAGTTGCAGGCAGGGTGAGCGGGATTCCCCGATGTTCCTAACCAGGTACATGAAAGTGAGCTTTCATTGCAGAACCAAACTTTCCTTTTACCCTAATTCAGAAGCCCTACATATATCTATTCCGGGTGACTGTTTGAAATGTGACAGACCAGTCACAGACGCTACTGACACCTTATGAGACGACGGTTGTGCGAGGGTAATCATTTAGGACTAATCTCCAACCTAGAAAATGCTGGAATTTCAAGAGGATTTAAAAAAAGCTTCAGGATTTTAAAGAAATGACGACTGATTTCTCGGCCTGTACATGTGGTAAGTCATTACGGTACACTTCATTGTCACATGTCAAATGACTTATTTGCACAGTACGTCTTTGTATACTTACAACAGCTATGACGTAGTAATATGAAATTTCTCTTTATCTATTTCTCTTTATTTTGATACAGACAAAAACAAAACACTCGGGAAGAAAAAGAACGCCACGAAAACAGAAGACTCTGCCTATATATATATATATATTTAACTAGAGCTAACCTTGGACGAGTGCCAGTCAGTAACCGTGCAGACGAACGCATGATGACGTTGCTGTTTTCGTCAGCTGCTAATTTAGCAGCCTGGGTGTCTACCCGATAGATTCATGTTACAGTTTCGATGCTTAGGGAGGAAAAAACCTGCAGAGGAGAAAAAGAAGACTATTAAAAAATCTGTTTGAAGCAATTCCACCCATCATTTTATTAAAATACAGAAGGAAACAAAACTAGGTCAAAAGCTACAGCAATTTTTCTGTCTGCATTTTTGACAACTGGTGAAAAATACGCAGCTTTGGTCCTTCATATCACCGTTTCCTGGCACGTCGCATGAGTAGACTAGTGTGAGCGGCAACCGGACAATGATGAGGGACACTTGCAGACGTCTGTAAATGCATTACCCCCTCTCTTCACTGTGTATACGTAACAGCATCTCGATCTTTCTGAATGAACATATCGCACGCACGCACGCACCCACATCATCATCATCATCCGTCTTAGTCGACTACATCTAGTATGTGTCCTGACATTTTTTTATGACATTCTTCTCGGGTCTGCAGATGATATATGAAGGTCACAAAGAGGACCATGGGTCAGCTGATAGCGCGTCTTTGGAGCTGGAGCCTGCTGGGCAGAATTGCTCAAAGCTTACAGAATGCCTCTTTGCCGAAGGTCTGTGAATCACAGTAACTTATATAACCGCCCACTAAAAATAACACGCTTGATAGTTTTAATTAATTAGAACTCCCTAGCTACAGCCAAATTACATCCACTGCATCATCGTCATCGTCGTCGTCATCGTCGTCGTTATGTCATCAACATTTCGAAGTTTGGGGGTGCGGGCTTGTTTTCCGATACGTGTGCGTTTGTGGGAATCGCAAAAGCTAACACCCACAGATCAGCTAGTGTACTACTGTGAAGTATTTCTTCAAAAAAACTACTCACAAGAAAAATCTGAGAGGAAGCGAGCTGGCAATTAAAGTCGCCTCCTACAAAAGCCATTTATAAATTATGGAAATCAAAACCTTTCTCCATACTGAGGGCCTGGATAGCTCTTCGGGTAGCGATGCGAACGATTTGTGATAAAGTTTGCTTGTTCGAATCCAGGATCGAGTGGCTGCAAGGATTACATCCTGGCGTCAACCGTTGTGCAGACTCCATAACGCTTTTTGCCAAACACTTAACGTACACTGGCTATCGTACTGCAACTAACAGTTTAGAAGTTTTTTTCGAGGGATATAGTAATAGGGCCCCATCCCCCCGAAAAAGCCCGAATTCACCGCCAGATGGATGCACAGTCCCTCTAAAATTATCCATTTACCTACCTGCCTATCTCTGGAACCGTCAAGATAGTGGCAAAAATAGTCTTAGAATGGGTAGATTCCGATATCGGGGGACGGCGTGTCCACATTATGGTATATATATGCGTGTACTGTTATTCATGAATATCACACGCTTTTCTTTATTTTTCGTTATGTATTTGTGTTGCTTGGTCTTCCATACATGCCATAGACCACCTCGGTTGTCTAACGGTTAAGGTGTCCACTTCAGAGACAGCAGGTCGATGGTTCGCGCCCTGGCCGAGTCATACCTAAGTCTTGAAATGGCGATCTAGTAGCTGCTCTGCCAGACGCCTGGCGCTACAGGGAACAATATTATGACTGGTTGGCTCGGTGTCAGTATAATGTGACTGGGTGGGACTGAAGTCTGTGACAGCAGTCCCATGTGTGGCAGCACCAATTAAATACAAGTACGGTATCTGCTTTTGTACTAGGGAAATGTGCTCCATGTCTTGCGCGCGCGCGCGAGTGCGTGCATGCGTGCGTGTCAGTGTCAGATATCTTCATTCAGATATGCATATTTCTTTTAAAATGAGTCGTTACCATTACACTTGAATTGTAAATACTCTGCGCACACACAGCTTCATTAAGCATTTGAAGAAAGATTTGTGTTTAAAATTTTTGGTAGCTTCGGATTCCCCCCCCCCACACACACACCCCATTATGGTTGTGGGGGGGGGGGGGTTGGGGGGGTTGACTGGGCTAGGTTTGATCTGTTCAGGTCTGGTCTGGTTTTAAGGCTAATCTGAGGAGGAGCGGTGGTGTGAGCAATACACAAGTATATCTCAGAACGGGGCAAACAGGTTCATGTTTACAGTGAATATTACAAGAATCCGCCCCATTCTCCAACTGTTCTCGAAAAGCACTCAAAATAGAACATGAACAGAGTGTGACTCGATCAGTGACCTGTTAACGTATTTGCAGGAAGAGCAGAATCATCAACAGAGGTCGTCTCGAAAGAAGGCTCACCTTTCTCGGAAAAGAAGAAGGCCAAGAACAAACCCGAAGAAGAAGGGTATGAATATTAAGATAGTAATTTATTTTAAATAAATTACTTAATCTAAAAAATTATCTTTGATTACTCAATTATTTCTGTGAGTAACTGGTATCGGTAATCAAACCCAAAACCCCGAAAAGGCAGCAGTTACTGATTTCTTCCTACAAAATTATTTGCCATCATTTTATATGTTTATTGCAGAATCCATGTCACAAACGTCTGTAATACAACGAAGTTTATATTCAGTTTCAAATTTATTTTTAGATTTCAACCATTTTATCTGGTAAATTTACAAAAGGGCTTTCAAACAAATTAGAATAGAATATTTTTTTTAATTTAGATTAATCAGTCGTTAAATTACATAATAATAATTTGATGATGGTGGTGATGGCGACGACAGACAGACACACGCACGCACGCACGCACACACACACACACGCGCACGCAATCGATGTCCTCGTTCCCTTTATCAGAAGGAAACCGGCTACACGCTACCTGAGCACTTATGCAAATGTGGATTGTGACGGGTGTGGGTGGGGAGAACTAGAAAACTGGTTTTCCTGCAAGGATAATAAACCCAAGATAAAATAAATCTGTTGCGTCTTTTCTATTCTAGTTAGTTATTTCAGCGTATAATTAACCAAGATGCTTATCGATATAAATAGTGATATAGTTGTTCTTTAATAAGGAACGAAAGAAATTCTGCAACGCTCAGACGATCAAGGGACAGCACACAGGCAGGGTTTAGTATCTGCAGCGAACTGCCTTAAGGACCAATCGAAGGCAAAAAGAAAATCAAAAAGTGCAGGTATAGGACTATGTACTCTACGGTAAACTTAATTCTCCGTCTTTCCCCTTGCATGTTCTGTTGGTTTTGTTTGTTCGTATCTCTGTACTCAGCTCAAACCACCAACTCTATTGACTGAAAAAGAAGGCAACTCGCTATGCCTCTGAATACAGAAATTATAAAACACAAACGCGTATATGCACACATGTATGGATTTATATACGCGCGAGATAGAGAAAGTTCCCGAAAATGGAGGGAGAACTGGGCAGTGATTGAGTCCTTTTAGCTTTAAGAATTTACGATTTTAAAATATGGTTTTCGTGTGACCAGACTAATTCAGGCATGTGATCCTTTCAGCAGGCCCTTTCTTTCACGCTGGAAATTCATTATTATTATTATTATTATTATTATTATTATTATTATTATTATTATTA
>SMGT01000501.1:7326-34403 GCA_004794575.1 Lanistes nyassanus | reverse complement strand
GGGGGGGCTAGCACTTCCTCCCGTTGTTACAGTCGGAAATGCGGACTTCATTCAGATTGTTATAAACTACATATTATTGCATGATCTTTTTCCGTTGTTGTTATTAACACAGCATCCAGTGATTTGCGAGTTCCCTTCCACGGAGTTCTATGAAGGTCGCCTTGAAACACGCTTGTCAGTGGCATGGACGGGTCAGGTTCTGCCCTTCTGGCCGTTGTATGAGGGTGACCCGGCGCCTCACCTGTTCGTGGACGTCAGAGGGGAAGAGGACATGCTGACCGTCACCACAGAAGAAGGCAACGAATGTTCAAGGTCGAATAAAAAGGAGGCAGAGAAAGTAGTGAGTTTCGACGTGAGGTTTGAGGGACGGAAAAAATATTTAAACGTCAGCTGTCACCTGCACGTAGAAGGGGATAAGGAGAAGGACAGCTGCATACGTGGGGCGGAAACAGGGACAACGCAGGCAGGCAGACAAAGAAAGAATGAGCCAGGGAGGGTAGAAAGAAAGGACGAATGAAGTACGAAGAGACAGCTAGTTTTTCTTATTTTAACGAAAGATTTGGAATTTCCATCTGTGACAGGGCAACATTTTAAAGTTCTTCAAAGCTAAGTGCGGAGTCGACCTATCTTCAATCAAAATATTGACACAATACAACGCACAGCGGAACCTCATTGAAGCCAAACTGAAGAACTTGTGCCAGGACCGAAACATTTTCGATCGCTACGACCAGCATAAACTCAACATCAGCACAGTCGTTTCCAGCCAAGGTGATAATTATAAGAGGGATACCTCGACTGACTGCACTGCTTTCTTCTCTCACGCCTGTATACTTTTTACTCTCATGCCTTAATGACTCTAACCTTTCAGGATTAAGAAATAAATGGTTTATATCGATGTACTTATAATCTGAAGAATGTTGACAATCATATGTAATATTAAGTTGAAATCGAAACGGCTTCAGCAAAACATTCAGAAAGTCAGATTTGACCTTATCTCTTTAAATAAGCCCGGAGACTTTTTCCGATCATAGTTCATAAAATTGTCTTTTTCTATACAATGTGTTTTAATGTTTTGAAGACAGTGGGGTGACATGCCGAAAATAGCGAAATTTCTTGGCATTTGGTTACTTGATACATGCACTAAATAAACAATTATGAAAGACTTAAACTTAAAGCAAAAGGACAACGATAACAAACCAAAAAAGTGGGTGGGTGAATATAAAGGTGTGAAGAACTAACCAGACTTCAAAGCAAATTTGGATACAGGAGGTGAATGGGATTATGTCATACTGAGCACCGTTCGCTCCTTGCCACCGCACAAAATAGAACCGAGACCCACGCGAGGCTGGTGCATCCAAAACATGGGTTTCATCACGGACAAGAACCAGATTAATGTGGCCCTCACACGTGCTCGGCGAGGCCTCATCATTGTAGGTGAGAAAATTCCCAATTTTCCAAAAGAATTAGAAATCATATGCAAGTAATATATAGACATTATATGCAGCTTTCATTAGAACAGTTCGAGAAATTTTGGGGGAACTATTTCACTAGGTGTTTGGGGGGTGGGTGGATTGGCTTACTAGGTCTACGCACATTTTCTAGACAGTGCCAGGCTACCCTTCCATGGTTTCACTGCAAGCATGCACATACTAACAAGTGCACAAACATGCATACCCTTAAAAGACCTAATGCATTGTAAAATTTTTCAAATATAATTCAAGCTGAGAAATCTCTCAAATCGCTCCTGCCCACGATATCCTTCGCATTTATTTCCAACAACAGCCCATTCAATTACTTCACTAAATAAAAAGCCAACAATTAAATACACGATGCTGAAAAAAACCTAATCCATAGTTTGTAATTTCAGGTAACAAAGAGCTGCTGATGTGCGACGAATTTTGGGGTCACCTAATTAAACGGTACCAAGACATGGGTTGCATCAAAGATGACAAAGAATTTCCTCCGCGTGATTCAAGATCACCACGTCAGCAGCTATTTCAAAAGTAGCACGCCCAGAGATTGGTATCCTGGTCTGGACTGACTTCCTCTCGTACACAGCATACGTACGTGTTATATACTCTTCTGGAAGGCTTCGTGTTCAGAAAAACGGTATATATATATATAGCTTTTTGTAAATGTTGAATGCGTTATTATTGCATTCTAATTAAGTTCCCAGACAAGGCACTCAACGGAAAAAGAACCTTTTACAGCATCCTGATAGACAAAACACCAAGAGTATACCTTCCAGACTGGGTCGGTTTTGCTTCAGTACAGAGCATAATAGTAATACTATACAGGACTCCATCTCCCCACAGAGAAAAATCTTCGCAAGGTGGAATCACCGTCACTCAAAAGTAACCAACTAACCGCTTATAAACATGGAGTAACTAAGCCACATGTCAAACTGCATTTTCAAAGGGGCTATCAGTATGATGATAGATAGAACAACATAACAGAGTACAACTGCTTAAAATGAAATGGGGCAAAAATGTCTTAAAAAGTAGAACATCCGTCTGTCAAGGACTACACTGATGATAAGCGATGGGTCTTGCTGCTTCTAAATGCTGCAGGATAACAGCATTGACTGCATAATATTCCTGAAGGCTATGGCTTTGATCTGAGCAGACATCAGTCTGTGTTAGTCTGTACATTCCATTGTACCCAAGCTCAAGCTCTGCAGAACCATCTATTTTATAGAAAAAGAATATTATATAACATTATGCTGTCCTCGTGAAATGATTATTTTAACACTCCAACAGGAAGTACTTGTTGGAGTGATAATTTAAGTGCTCGGTCCTCATTTGTTGTTTATTATAATTTGCACCTTGAGGATTTCATGTAACTGTCCTATGTTGTGTTTGTCTTGGATCCTAGTGGTCAGCACTAGCTTAGTGAGCTGGCTGATTACATTCACTAGGGATCCTCTGTATGCACACGTTGTGTACCAAGGGTTAGCTGTGTGAAGACTATAGCGTCATTAGATAACTCCAACAAAGATACTGGCAGCGCTCACACATAGCCGTATGCAGACGCCTGTGCCCAAGGGAGCTTACCGTACCTAAACACGTAGCAAAGAGAGGGCCGAAAGAAAGGAACTTGGCAGATCCTCTGCAGATCTGAGGTACGGTAAGCTCCCTTGGGCACAGGCGTCTGCATACGGCTATGTGTGAGCGCTGCCAGTATCTTTGTTGGAGTTATCTTTCGATAATTTAAGCGCTCTGTCCTCATTTGTTTCTTATTAATTATAGCGTCATTATAAAGAAAGGGATGGCAGATCTTTTCGAGGATCTGCATTGTCCCTTTCTTTCGACCCTGTCTTTGCCTCGTGTTTGGGTAGGGTAGGCTCCCTTGGTCGCATGCGTCTGCATATTTCAAGTACTTCCTGTTGGAGTCAAAATTTAATAATTTAAGCACTCGGTACTCATTTGTTGTTTATTAATTATTTTAACATTGTGTTATATTGTGAAATATATTTTTTCATTGCACATACATTTCTCAAAAAAAAAAACCAACTGCAGCTAGATAACTGCACCTGTAAAATTCTTACGAAATTTGTATACCAATTTTATTTAAAATTCGATTAATATTTTTATTCTCTAATAACTATTTTTTTAAACAAAATTACCATGTTCTACAATCCACTTTTAAAAGCAATTTTTAGATGTGATATATTGTGTGATGCTTAGAATAACGGAGTCATCTCTGTACATGTACGTCTTTGAGCCTGTTGAGACACCAGACTCAAGGAATTGTTAGATTTAGCAATATTTGATAGCACTTTATGCTCAAAAATTACAAATGGTGATCTGTTCCTGGATTTTCATTAGAAGATAGGAATAAATGCTTCCTTTTATTTCCTTATGTTGTGATGCCATTTGGTAAATGTAACAGCAGCAGATGTCCAAGACATGATAAGTCTGTGATAACTCCAGCAAAAATCTTCTGGTTTTGCATGTACTTAAGCAGGATCTTATGCACAGAAATGTCGATATTATAGAATGGTTTCTCATTAGCATGTGGTTTATTTCATTTTAATGGTTCGCTGGATAGGTTTGAACCCCTGGGCTGTGTTGCATGGGCATTTATCTCCCTGGCCACATGAGCAGCTTTATGCTTAGGACTACAGACAAATGCTCATGCAATCAACGATTACTACTGTTGTAGCAGCACATCTTAAAAATTGGCAACTTTTTTGTGAATAAAAGTACACAACCACCAAAACATTTGGTCTGATTTTCGCCGTGAATTAAAATGCAACAACAAAGGAAGATCCACCAAAAATCAAATATTTCAGCTTCTTTATTTTCCACAGATCCACCATACAGCCACTAAAACTCTACCTAAATAGTTTCTTTAGTTTGTGCTTCGGAATTTGTGCTTTGATTCACTGCAGTCAGATTTTGAGACTCTTGTAAGTTGCATGTAGAGACTGAAACCGTAGAAGGGTGGTAGGTTGATAGTTGAAAGGGCAGTTGGGTATCAAAAACATGTCTATGAATAGATGAAGCTTGATCACACTGCAAATACACGTAATAATGGTGGCACAATAGAAAAAGCCTGAGGAAACATAGCCCTGCTTCCTAGTGACCAAGGGTCTCCTTGTCAAACATGTATTCTCCCAGACCAGTGCCGACACGTTTGAGGTTGGTGATGTGATCACCTAGATCTTTGATAGCTTTCACCTGTTCTTCAAGGAACTCCCCTTCCAGAAAATCAGTCATCTGGGAAGAAAAAAAAATGGAATTATAAACAATGCCATCACCTCTGGAAGTGCAAGATATTTCATTCACCATCTGCATGTGGCTTTTATGCCCTCAGGGTTTGTTGTAGCTTAACACTACCAACAAGGTGCATATCTATAGGATGTGGTAAGAAAAGATAATGCTGTGCCACACTGGGACTGCTGTCACAACACAGGCTTCAGTCCCAACCAGTCACATTATACTGACACCAGGCCAACCAGTCCTAAAACCATTCCCTAAAGTGCCAGATGTCTGGCAGGCCAGCTACTCAATTGGCATGCCAATTTTTAAGTCTTAGGTATGACTCGGCCAGGGTGTTAATCACTGACCTCCCGCCTAGTGAGCAGACATAATAACCACTAGACCACCAAGTGGTCATGCCCTGAGGGCTTTTAAAGACCCCCCCCCCCACCAACACACACACACAAATATAGAATCATGAACATGGGAGAACATTTCCTAATAAGCCTATTTTTTACACCTTAACGTTTTCTAACACAAGTTGGTTCTGAGCTTTAAATAAGCCATTAAATTTGTAAAGCTGATGCTACACAACTACAAAACCTACACTAATAACTGGAAAAAGTTGGGCCCTGGTTTCAAAGTTTCATTCAACATTCCTTTATAATTCTAGCATGGTATTCTCCAAAGAAAAGTTTAACATGCATGCTGAAGATGCTGGAACTGGATATTAAAAATACAAAATCCATTCTACAAATCTATGGCCATGGTCTTACCTGAGCATCATTGTGGCTAGCAGCCAACTCATGTAGATCTAGCAGCGACTGGTTCACACTCTTCTCTAGCCCAAGCGCCACCTGCATTGCATCCAGTCCTGTGCCCCACTCATCTCTGTCAGGTTTCTGGAATGTCAGCAAGATTTTCAAATCTCAATAGTTTTACATGGGTAAAATAGAGTTTCCAAGAAGTCTGTCCAAGTTGATTCCACTCAATGCTTGACTAGTGAATCTAAGGGTATGTGGCAAGGCCAGACAAAACACAAAATTCTTCTATTTCCTGCAATACTTTTAAGTCTTGTGAATCGACAAGTACACCAAGCCGCCTAGAGCAGTTACTGTGACTGCATATGGCAGTTATCCATGACAGGGACACAGAGAGCCAGCTGCTGCTGCTGACTCGATCAGACTAGAATTCAAGGACCAAAACAAGGGTGACTCTTGTCAGTCAGAAAGGAACTTGGAAAGTCATCGGACCATTGCTGGGATGTGGACCCGATGTGGTATCTGCGGTAGTCCAGTCCAGCACCGTGAATAAGTGAGTGTACGTACCATGTAGATTAGCTATATAGAGAATTAGCCGACACGATCATAACTCGAAGATAATCATGAGGAAATAGCTGTGAACAGTCAGTTGTAAACTCATCCAGTAACTTCCAAAAGCATACATCCAGAGCTGCCAACCTTAAAACTTAAGATCAGTAACACAAAAACAGAATTTCAGTAATTTGGAACAGAACTTCAGTAACAACCAGTCGCAACTTCCACATCTTACATGCAATTGCTGCAATACTCCAATAGTGGCCTCATAGTGGCGCTCAACATCATGCCTTCATGTAGGTACGTGACAAAAATTTCAACAATTTTTTGTTCAAAAGTGATGTATATTAAAAATAAAGAGCTTAAAAATACAAGCAAAATGATATAAACTTTATTAAAATAGGCCAAAAATTAACGGAGTTTTGAATTTTTCTTTGATTTAATTTTGCAACGTTTTTTTCATGAGGATCTAAAGGGAAATTGTGCCAGCAAACTGAGTGTGAGCGTTAAACGCTCATAACTTCTACAGGCCTTCACAAATATTTTAAAATAAGATATCAATGGAAACCTTAAACTCTCAGCAATACAATCATAGTACTATTAATTGATTTTACTGATACGAAACTGAAAATGATCCTTCTACCAAAGGAAAGAAATAACGAGCTTACGGCAGTCAGATTTTAGACTAGGTCTTTTTTCGATTAGACACGCTGGCATTTGCTTAACACGAAACCATTTTTTCTAAGCAGACGGGACTCTTGAGAAAAACTGAATTTAAAAAAAGGCAGGGATTGAAACCTCATAAAATTAAGAATGTGCAATCAAAAATGCTTAATGAGTCGATTTATTCAATAGTTTATGCTACGGGTTACTTAGCTTCTGTATCGCAAGCTTGTTTTTGGGAGCGTCTTTTTTGGCCTGCTCCAAGTGAACTTACAAACAAGCGTCACTGGAAAGAGATGTTCTAACGATAAGAACAATTATTGACTATCATGGTTTGGAGGATTTTTTTAAAGTAAATATTTCACGCATAATTAAAACCTTTGGTACCCTACACCACTTGCGAAAAACTTTGCTTCAATTTCTCACGAGAGTTTCGCACGCTGCCCCCCTCCCCTCCTCTCTGACCTAGATTGTCACGTACCTACTCTATGGCGAATACTAAACTCGGACAAGCACAGTTCCCAACGCACGAATCCTGCTTTTAAAGACGGCTTGATACACGGTTACCGCTTCGTGTAATCTTCTCTATAAAGCTGACAACCGACACGCAATTTTTCGTTAACATCTGCCTTGGCTTCATCAACCAGCCTCTTCGCCATTTTAAGAGTTTTCAAAACTAGTTCAATACACTGCTACTGGCTGAAAGGCGATCGGCTTACCGAAACGGATACCCGATTGGTTGTTAACACGTGTAACCGGAGGTCAAGAGAAACATTGTCTACACCAGCTTCCCGCATGACTAATTCATATGGTCAGGTTGTCTCGCCGGGAAAAAAGGATGCTTTTTTTTTAAACAGTCAGAATCGGATTTTGCGTAACAAAATCAGGCATTTCCGTAGGTCCGTAACAAGAGATTGATTTCCGTAGCAGATTACGGAAATTCCGTAACAGTTGGCAGCTCTGTACATCATAACTGTTGGTTAGTTAGTTTGTCCATTCGGGACCAGTTAGGTGTAGTGAGAATACTTTTAGCCAGGGTGACCCTC
Source organism: Lanistes nyassanus (assembly GCA_004794575.1). Lineage (NCBI taxonomy): Eukaryota > Metazoa > Mollusca > Gastropoda > Architaenioglossa > Ampullariidae > Lanistes > Lanistes nyassanus. The sequence goes on along the minus strand of SMGT01000501.1, from coordinate 26,675 downwards.
GGTCATACTTTAAGACATCTGTGTGAAGTCATTTTAGAGATAGTCACGCTGACCATCGCTGCATGGAGAACAGACAATTCTCTCGGTAAAATGTATGGCTGTTTTCTTGTTTCACTGATGTGGACTATAGGCATTATAGTTTAACATATCCTGTAAATAATGTGTGCGTGTAGGTATGTATAGCATGTCGCTATCAGTATGATAAGTGCTTGAGAGTGAGTGGTTCTCCTATAATCTATGTGTTGGTAATCCTGCAGTGGAGCATTATACGTTGTAACTGTAGAATAAATAGTGTAGTATTTTATCGCTGCCCTCTTTTTATTAAGTTGTGCATGTGTCAAGTAAGGGGGTTGGGGCTTGAGCTGGAACGATTTGGAGATTTACACAAAAATCAGGCAGCGATCACATTGTTAGTTTCACTCTTCTTGGCACGTGCTTATGCTGTTATAGTTCTGGTAAACGTACACACTATTCAACAAAATCAAAAGTAAGACTCCCAGACTTATGACAGAGCAATACCAGCAGCTTGTGTCCACTGTGAATACCTAGATCTAATTAGACCCTTTCAAACAGTTGCAACCACCTTTCTGCTCTGATGTGTTCGGTACTGTCAGTTGACCTACCAGTGCCCAGTGCCCGATTCAGGGTCGTCTTTTCCCAACATGTATAATCTTTGCTGAAGTAAGCCTTTATCATGAAGATTTAAACTCGCTTCAAAATTAAGCCAAATGTAAGTAACCTTGATGTCCTGAAGGACGATCCGACCACCACGCATGTTCTGGTACTTCATTAGTTTCTCTGCATGCTCTCGCTCTTCTTTGGAGTTTTCCCTGAAGAACTTGGCAAATCCAGGGAGTGCAACATCATCTCGATCGAAGTAGAATGCCTACAACATAGACAAAGATAGACCAAAGTAAAAAAAAAAAAAAAAAGGGGGGGGGGGTGCACTTGCACAAGGCACTGCAAACTGGAAATAAAGTTTTAGTTTGTGCTTCAAACTTGTCAAGCATCGTTCTTTGGTGTAACCCATGTCAAGCAGAGCAAAGCTAAAGCTCTATTAGGCAACATGGTGCAACGGACCACTGTTAGGTAGAGAATAAGACTAAGATGTCACTTCAGGCAGAATGTATTTGCTCTCACCTTATTTTGGGATTATTTTAATACTGATTTACTTAACCACGGTACAGTTTACTACTAACAACTTTGCTGCAATATTCCTCGTCTACTTGAGTACTCACTGAAGTGTACTTCCCAACAATAACCCTGAACTACAGTTTTAAAAAATATAAACTGACAGACTGTCGGGAAAGTTGCAGGAAAAATTACTTCGTGGAGTTGAGGTAAAAAAAAAAGTGTTGTGGTTAAGATTACCATAACGCGTGGGAGAAGGAGGGAGTAGGTAGGTTGATAGATTTTTTTCAGTCATCGTGGAAACGTAATTCTGTAAATCTAGTATAAAATTGTTCTTTGTTGGCTCTATGATAGCTCAGATGCGAATGGCCTGCAATTTTTCTTGTCTTTTTTTCCCAGCAGATAAAAAAAAGACTATAAAGCTTGATATGAATACTGTAAGTTGCGAAACTAAAACCGCAACTTTTTCTCCCAGAAGATTACTGTAAAAGTTCTATCTGACAGGGTATTCCTGCAGATTCTGGCAAGTCAAAGGGAAATTGCTTTCTGGGGATTATCGTAAAAAAAAAATCTGTCATGACACAGAACTCCTACAGACTTGTTAGTTTACTTCGGAAAAGTTACAGGGAATATTAATCATACATTTTCCGCTTATCTGATTAGACTTTTCCCCCCCTGCATTCCCTATTGCCCTCACAATAGTCAGTCGAGGGATCCCGACTCCCGACTGCGTACTTCAGTGCACGTGACAGCGTACTTCCGTGCACGTGACAAGGCGGAGACGTTACTGGTGTGCTTTGTGTGCTTCTAACGTGGCGACGGTCACAGTGGGGAGTATCCACGACTGAGATAAGATTTTTGCCCTCGACACACAAGTGTTGACGTCAGACGGATCCCTCCAAGCCCTTTTTCATCTGGACGCATGTGCGTCACTCATACTTAGTCAAGATTGCCTAAACACTAGACTACTGACTAGAACACATTCTGTTAGTGTTACGTAAGACCGTTTATACGTGACCTTCAAGAACTTTTTCAACAACACTGTCGCAGTCCGCTTTTCAAAAAAGGTGTTTAAAAAATCGAAAATCTCTCATTGTGACTAAAGTTAACGAGCAAGGTCACTTGTTTTCTCTCTATTACACAGACAGCATGTCACAACCTGTCATACACTTACAGATTTGACTTGATCACTGTGATTCTTTCCCGATACATCTACTGTGCGCTGACGAGGCTAAGAAGCCGAGGGATTGTGAAGTAATTAGCTTGTCCAAGTTCACAATTATTATTAATGCCGCGTCACGGGTTCCGATATTTTTTGCAGCCTCTTTCAGTAACCAACACAACATTTTCTCAAATACAGCTATCCGAAATCTACGCTAATTACGATACGAGCCTCGCGGAGGTGACGCAACTTCCGGTCTTGATACTCACCATGGACTGGTAACAATAACTTGCGTAGAGCTCCATGTTGATCTGGCGATTGATTCCCGCTTCACATTCAGCGTGGTAATTCTGGCGGCACTGACTCACGGCCATTTTGTCTTGAGGGTATGGATGATCTACGCCGGTAAACTGCTGTATCAAAAAGTGTATACCCAAAAACAGGAATGAGGACGTACCCGAATTTCTCAACCAGTGTACTTGCCTGTACGTTCCCTGACGCAGCAAGACAGCACACTGACTAGGCAAGCTGTTCAGCGCACCTATTTATGCATTTTGATGACGTCATCTCAACAAGGTCAAGGATGACGAGGCGCTGCAAAGGATGTACACATTCATTATCACAGCTCTCAGTCGGGCTCTATGAGGCGGGGGTTGATGAGATTGTAAGCAGAAATACAGTCTTTTGAAGACTATGCTATATGTATAAATCTAGTAGATGCACATAGTTTTTTAAGAAATATACTATGACATTGTACTACCTATATATAGCTCGGCTTGCTTTTTTTTTAACTCACCACAGTGACAATAACTTGTCACTATATGGGTCAATGCACGTGAACTCATCACAGGTACTCGTCAAATATCGCAGTCGATATGTGCCGATTTGCAAAACCAGCTGGGCCATAAATGAATATTATTAGCCTTTCCAGATTAGATTTGTGCAAAATCATCTCAAGTTGGAAGCACTTTCCATCCAAAAACAGCATTTTGCAGTCAAGGTACAATTAAAGGACAGACTATATGAAGCTCATCAAGTGCAAGGTGCGGATCAAAGGGTTCAAGTTTCGGACATAAACCAACCTTGCAGAAAAATGCGCAAGAAATAGAAACAACACAGAGGGGAGACATTAACATCGAAGGTTTATACCCATGCACAGGTTCACAATTAAAGTGGGCGCTACACCCACCAAAGATCGACCCAGACCTCACCAAATATAATAATAAAAGCTAATTAAAATACTAAAAGCAGAATTTCGACAGAAACTAAACGCTATATCAGCACTTTAGGCATTTGAAAACAAGGCTTCTCAATGACCACTAAATTCTATAACATTTCCAAATAGGCTTCATAACAGGAAGTAAACTTTCTCTGGGTGCCATCCCATGTGGCAATCAAAGGAAAAGAGCAGGAAGCGTGTTGTCTGGGTAAACTAGCAATAAAAGAAAATCCATCCACAAACGTCATCCAGATAAATGTACCCATTTCAGCCGAAGAGAGAAAAATAGCCATTAAACCAGCTATAAAGAAAAGACAATACATAATGGAACTGACATCGCAAAAGCCCATCCAGATGTTATAAGATATATCTATTATAAACAATCTAATACAAGATTAAAAACGGGATGTAAATCACTTAAATAACATCAAGTAAACTATAGGAAAAACATAAATAGTAACCCATTAAAAGTAAAAGCTGATAGCGATAAATAGAATGTGTGATAGTAGTTTGAGCACCAAGCACATCACGTATACCCACCACCAGTGCAGAACACCAAACCACATTCCCCTTCCCTCCCAGATCCTATAATTCCTTCCCCAAGTCCGCCGTCTCCCGGCCCATAGTGCGAAATCATCGCAAGTATATACATGTTTGTGTTTTTCGGAAATATATGGCTTAATATTCGCAAATTTTAATACCTACAATCTACACATTATGTAACAAAATCGAGAGAACTACTGGCATTTTGCAACCTGAGTCGACACTGCTTTTTAATTGTCGGTCATAGAGTGATAGTGGGTTTTACTTCGTGCTGTCTCTTGTCGGGAAAAGATATAGGCACAATGATAATTTCAATTGTACGTGTTATGGGGATCGCCCCTATCATCTCCAAGTGCAATAAAATACACTTTTCAGATTACTATAGCCACGTAAAAATTCGGGGATTATTTCACAGTAGTTTTACAATAAATGTCTTTATCATAAAGTTTATGTCAATATCACTGCTTTAAATTATTTCTCGAATTAAATCAGTAGATCCAATCACAAGTCCTATAAGCAAAGCAGCATTTCCGATTGTTGAATTTATATGTATCATACAGTTTGTTTTTTTTCGGAAATATTGCATGATTGAATTTTCACAAACGATTACCTTTAGCAAGGCATATAGTTACAAAGCCCAATTGACCAATGATCGACCGTCTTGGCCTTATCTGACGACCGTATGTATGGTGGCACCCACTCGGACAAGGGGCCTGGATTGCTCGATGTTCGAATCGAGCAGTGGTAAAGGATAAAGGATGGATTTAAAAAAAAACCCCTGTGCATCAGTCTCCCACGCCATAGTACAAAGCCACTGTGCATGATGCAAAAACTTTCCCTCTAAAATTAACTACCCAGTCTCAATTATATCACAACAGACGTACGTATGATGCACATAGGTGCAGGATTGAGGAAATGAGTACCTTTGCTGGTTTTCTTTTTAGTTTTGGTAAATCGATGACGTTTCAACAACGATATTTACTCAGTTTTAAGAACATAAATAACAAAGAATTTTATAAGAAAAATAATCGCACTCAACTCGATCCGTCACGTGATCAAGCAGACACAGCTTTAGTCATGTGACGACAAGGAACCACTACTCTGCAGTACTGTGGAGGCAAGCTTCAATTATTTATGCTATGTTTATAGCTTATGCTCACAGCAAGTGGATCACAACCGTACACATGTCCGGATGTACATGTTATTCGTCTGAGGTATGGGTGCTGTAATATATCTTTTTCAAAATCTACCTTTTAGCATGACTCTATCCCTGGACACGCAAATGTATGCTCGAAAGAACTTTAGTCGAGGAAGTCAACGCTGACTAAAGCCGTACTGACTAAAACCTTAACCTAGTACAGTAGTACTCAGTACTGTACTGCACTCCAGTACTTCTCCTTTCAGCTTTATGATAGCTTGTCACGTACCTACTTTATCTCAATGATTATAACTTACTATCACTGAATCAGCACACTCATGACATTTCATAGACCACGCGAAAAATAGAGAGAGAGAGAGTTTTTCGATAAATGCTTTGATAAAAGACCCTGCATGTTACGCCATGTAATATATATAATCTTAAATGATAAATCTGTCACCAAATCGTAGTTTTGCGTATGTCTGTGTTGAAGTGTGTGACGAGAAAACGCAGCTGTACAGCGTAGTACTATGGATGTGTTATCAACCTGGTAAAGTCAAGTTCGGCATTGCTTTTCACTATTTAATAATATTGTTTGTGAAACGATCATTTTTTTAAAATGAAATGAACCATTATGACTGAAAGAATAAAGGACGCTGTGTCGAGATGTCACAGAGGTATGTCCTTCGTAGGCACACGTAGGCAAGAGAACGCTGGCGAAGATGTCTCCTGCCTTTCTTAAACAAGTCTAAGTTCAAAGAGACTAAATGAGAGCGGTTTCACAAACCTAACCACTAAATATTTGCAGAGGCCTTTAACACTGGAAAGGGGTTTTTTTTTTGGTTGTTAAATGTGATTTTTGATATTGCAATACTATTTTCCAGTTTGAAGATTAAAAACAAGTAACTATTTGCTGTTAAAAACTATAGTGAGTTTTGCATTATTACCTGCTTACAAGGACTGAACCGAGAAAGGGTATATATGATAAAGCATCAGTACGATTATTTAGAAAATTTGTTTCTTTCTTTTGTAGCCCTGTTTATAAAAGCAGCATGTTTGGGGAGTATGCCCAGATAGCATCTTTTCTTCCCTCGCCCACATCTGGGAACTATGATTATGGAGCCAGAAATCTTCCTGCCCACCTTTCACCAAAACCTCCCTCATTTCATCTCCCATGGGGGTGGGGAGAGAGAGATAAAGAAAGTATAGAAGAAGATGCAATAGCAGGGGATGGTCAGTTTTCATTGGTGGATGACTTCATTATGGTGGCAGAATTTTCAGAAATAGAAGGACCCAAGCCAGTGGTAAGTGGATTGCTTTTTAAAAAATAATATAATATATAATATAATATAAACGAATATTTAAATGCGTTGTGGAATTGTGAAATCTACAGTGCCTTATTATTTTCTGTTTTATAGCGAATGAGGGGGAAAAAATACATGATGTCTCAAATTCTAAATATCTTTTGTCTGCTTATATGTAACTGACTATAAACAGGTATTGTTTTTTAACTTTTAGTTGGAAAATGGAAAATGCTGTAATAGAAGCCTGCATGAAAGAGTTAGCCTAAAAACAATTGTAGAAAATTATTATTGTTGTATATTATGGTACAAGTTCTGCCTGTATCGGGTCGAGTCATATCTTGGTGGGGGTTCTAATTAATCAACATAGGTAAAACAAAGTTTATGGTATGCCTTATTAGTTTTGTTTATGGTTTTTTTTGCAGCTGACAATTCCAAAAGATGGTGGGAGAAACCTGGATTTAAATTTCCTGTCAGTTAAAATCATGGCTGTTGATCATCAAACAAACCCAGAAGCAGTGTAAGCCATTGTTGTCTCATTCTGACCATCACTACCATCCTGCTTTAAAAAAGGTCTTTTCTCAGTAACTATCAGAAAGACAATTAGGAGTCAAATAGGAGTCACATAATACAGACATTAAGACTAAGAAGGTAAAACTAGTGTCCCAGGAACAAACAAAAAGTAATGCTTTGTGTATTATGTGTGTGTGCATGTGTATCCATGCATCGATGTGTGTCTGCAATTGAGAATTGAGTGGAACTGGGGGAATTGAGTGTTCTTAAAAAAAAAGTGTTATCCATCCAGTTGCCAGACATAGCTCAAGGCTCAAAGCTTTAGTTTAACTAGAAAACAAAGGATGAAAAAGACATGAAAGTGTATGGTTAAAAACAAAATCCTTCTCTCCCCCCTCCCCATCCTTTTTTCTTTCTACTTCTTAATTTCTGTCAGTCGGTCTTATTTTTATTTTTATTTTTTTGCTTTTTCTTTCTTTGCATTAGAGTAAAACAAATTAGTACCTGTAGTAAGAAATATTTGATGTATGCACACTTTTTTCCTTAATACAGGTTTTCCCCTCTTTATAAAAAAAATGTTTGTCCATCATTTGGATCAGGAATTACGATAACGTGGCATTTATGTCCTTATGCAATATGAACTGTGGCTTGCAACTGGTTCATGTCAGATGTTTATCTGATAAATAAAACATTGATTATTGAATAAGGTGCAGGTGATGGGACAGAACACATAGATCTGTAAGAATTTAAAAACAAAACAAAATTAGAAAGACATGAAATAAGAGTTTTAGTCAGTCAAAATAAATACAGTTTAATAGCATGCATATTTCAAAGATGTCAAGATGAACCTATGTGAATAAAGAACATTTTAAATAGTTCATGTTATTTTACTGGTTGTAGAATTGAGTCCAGTCACTGCAAAGTTTTAGCTCAGTATGGAGGCAGGCAATCTTTCCTAGGAGAGTTTTTTTTTTTGGGGGGGGGGGGGAAGAAGGGGAGGGTTTGTTTTCAAAACGTTTTTCCCATCCAAATGTCTTGCTTTTTTTTTTATAGAAAAAGTGATTCTTGAAAGAATATCATTCTTCAAGTCTGTGTTAATTAGATTTGGAGGTCGTACTGTCTGTAGTCTTTATAACACTTTTCTTTACATTCAGTGTTGATTGACTTTTTAGTAGTGAAGAATCCCTCTCTCAAACATGCAAAATCAAATGGTTTCTTTCAGGGGATTCAGCATATCAGAGGATACACAAGTAGTGCTTTCTGACCATGACATTGGAGTCAATGCCTTTGTAAGTAAATTTGCTGAGAGAATTTTTGATACTAGCCAGATAAAAACCCGATAATAATTACATATTGTTCTGCCAGGCAAAATTAATTTTATAAGAATTCCAATAAATATATTAAAAATCCCCTCAGTGGTTTACTGTTGTTTGAGGTCCTTCAATTTCTGGAAATTCTGCCACCATAATGAAGTAATCTGCTTTCCTGACATTCCTGCAGATTCAGAAACATCTTTTCAATGACTATAATTACATTTCATGAAGGCAAACAACTGCTTCCAGGGTGAACTGATTGCTGATGTGTGGCTGCTTGCAATGTTGGAGATCAAATAATTGTGAAGTTGTTGGACCTTACACTTTTTAAACTCATTTAAATGAACTTTTCGCACATATATGTGTACATGCATGGCCATGTGCTTTACATGTGTCCTGTCCCTGCATTTCATCTGATGCTGTATGATGCTGTATGGTCTCACTCAGCTAAAGGCCCTTTTTTTTGTCTTTGCCTGTTCTTGTCTCTGCCTATGTTTGTGGTGTCCTGACGAAAGGGGTAAGGCCCCCAAACTGTTGATCTTCTCAGTTGTTCAGTATAGCTTGGCGCAGTACCTTTTTTTTTAAAACTTAGGTTTATTTCGAAGCAACAGTAATGTGTTCTTTTTGACATATATGCGGGCACACAGGCATGCATATACCCATCCCCACCCACACTCATGCATATTCGTGTATGCAGGCACACACATATGTAAACATATGCAGGTTTGTGGATATGTACATGCACACATATGTGAACAAATGCAGTTTTGTGTATATGTACATGCGGACACACAATCTTAATGTTTCTGGCACCCATTCACCATCCCCAAAACTATATTTCATTGCTTTTGTCTTGATCTCTTCTCTACCAGCTCTCTATTGTCTGTCACAGACGAATACCTATTCTACATTAGCATCTGTTTTGTACTTTTGCAATGCAGGCTCATCATTTAGTCCTGTTTGACAACCAAGCAAGGGGCTTTGTGAGACCATATTGCATGGTGTTTGTCACTAAGGATATGAGGTAAATCATTCTCTGGTTATTTGTCCTATTGGATGGTTTTAGTAAATATATCTGCTTAAATGTAAAGTACAGTTGGTAATTTTTGCCTGACATAACTAAAGATGTTCTTTAAACTTTATTGTTTACTATGATCTTGCTTCTGATTGTTAGAAATGACTTTAAAAAAACCCTGTTGATGAAAAAGTGTGACTGCATAGTAGTAAGTTGGCAGAGTTTAAGGCAGTGGGTGTCATGATTTAATTAAACTGTAAAATATGGTTCGGGTTTCCCTTTTATCCTCAGGAAGATAATGACATTCTATGAAGAAATGTCCTCACAGTTTAAAAGGGTGAGTCTCTAGCCCATTTTTTCTGCTGTGTTTAAACAGCTGGATGCTGATAACTGGACAAACTCTAAGACTGCCGGGGGTGTGGGGGTGGGGGGGGGACTACTTAGCCTTGTGTTTAGACTGCAGTGATGTACTTTTGTGAAAAAAGAATCACATTTCTCTGTGGAGATGCATAAATGCAGTCTCATTCAAAAGACAGGGTGACAGGTTTCTCTATCGAAAAAGGATGAAATCTTGTTATAGGCAGTTTCTTGAGTTCTTTACTGCTGTTTCCAACGACCTTGTCCAGCTGTAGAGATTTGCGTACCTCGAGCAATGACAACTATTGGTTTTAGCGTAAGTTTAACCATGAGAACTATGATTGCGTTGATGTTGATGGATGTAGTGGCATCCATGATGGTTATTGTGGCAAGGAAGGGGGATAATAATGATGATGATTGGAATGATAATGATGGTGATGATGGTAAATATTTGACAAGTTTCTTAAAGGTCATGAAAAGTTTGCTGCGTATAATTACAATGCAAATGCCTTGTGCTAATGACAGCCGCTTGTAATATCTATGAACCATGCTTGGCTCATCTTATGAATATTAATTACAGTCACAGTCAATTTTTTTTTAAATTTAATTTTATTTTGTTACAACAACCATTACAGTTACACACAACATATGACAATATTATTTAGAGAGAGAGAGAGAGAGAAAGAGGGAGAAGAGAGGGCAAGGGGATGTAACTAAGTATTCTGCAGTTAGTCATCTCCTAACCGCTTTGTATATATGATATAGCATGATATAGAAGTCAATTTTAAATATGTTGAATTTTGTTAGGCTGCCAGGTATCTCAAGTATGGAAACAGACTTTTGTTTGTGAAAGATCTGGAGAAGCATCTTCAAGACCTGGAGCACACGAAAGGTTTCAACGGATGTTTTACATTTTATATGTTGGGGTCAGGGAGTTAGAAACATGAAGGGGGTTGGGTGGCTGCTTCATGTATGCAAGATCTTGATCGTGTGTGCTGGCATGCAGATAGATAGAAGTCCAAGCATCGTGCAATTGCATTTATGTGATAGGTATGTTGAGCATGTGGACAAACGTGTGTGAGCGCTCGTGCATTGTCATCAAGTTATTTAGTTACAAGCTTTTGAAAATTGATTTGATTTTGTTTTTTTTCATGGTGCATGTTAAGGTTATTTACTCAATCAAGTTGGAAGAACAAGGCTGAAGCCTGCAAGCAGTCCAGATGAAGAACATAGCAGAGCCCGATTGAATGCGGAGAATGAGTTGTACAAAGGTTTGCAGAATATACAACAGTCCACAGCTGAGATCAAAGAGATTTTGTCAGTTCTGAGACCTCTTCTGGTGAGTATCTTTTTGATTTGTGCTCGATCTTTAAAGTTCCTTTTCTTGATTTATGTTTGATCTGGAAAGTGCATTTTCTTGATTTGTGTTAAATCTTGAAATTGGTCTATGTTGCTTGGTGTGCACTTGTTTAACTGCATAGATAGTTCATAACTGATTGAGGCAACATTTGAAATTATTGGAAATTTATTAATATAACAGTATATGAACAGATTTTAAAAAAAATCTATTCTGCTTTGATATCTGCAGCATGATAAACGTTTGGAGAGCAGGTTTAGATATCTTGAAGAGCGAGCATTTCATCACATAAACACTGAGGTCACTAAGGCTGACAAGATGAGCCTTCAAGACCACCTTGTGGACAAAACGTATAAAAATGTCCAGGCAGATTGCAAATGTAAGCAAAAAAAGTTTTCTTTTTTCCTGTGTTTTTAGCACCATATGACTATTCACATACCCCTTGTGCCTGCATATACATATATGAGTTTTTGTTTATGTGGGCTTGTTTAGATTGCAATGAATATTTGTCTACACACACTGATGTAAACATGTACTTACTAAACATTCATGTGTAAATATGCATATAAGCATTCATAAAAGTATTTATTTTCACTTATCTGCAAACTTTTTGTCACACACCACTCGGTCACTCTACCTTACTCTTACACAGCGGCTTCAAAATAACACCCACAAATCACAGCGCATGTACACAAAGTATCTTACTAGCCTCTCTAAACCCTTCCTGCTCTCATCTGTCGAAAGTATCACCATACTAACCAATCAGGGCTCCTCCCCTCAAGTTTTTACACACACAAAAAAAAATCAATTCTTCACAGATCATGATTATCCTTAGCCAGTCTTTTTAGTCGCTTACTGCTCTTTCAGTCCCCGGTTCTCCTTCGCCTAAGTGTTTTCACACAGACCAAAACAACTAATCATCCACAAAGGATTTCAAAGTGTTTTCACACAGACTTACTGTCAAGAGTACTTACTAACACCTCTGTAGTTGCATGGCACATTTTTTAACACTTTGTAACCTTTTTCTTTAGTTGAGGTTAGACTTTGCACAGCCTTGTGGTGTTTAAATAAAGCAGCTGGTAATGTAATATGGTGGAAGATTTGTTTAGGAAAATCCAAGCTTATCAGGGTCATGCTTTGGGTGTCTTCGCTGGAGTGGTGGGGGAGGGGGCAGTTGTGGTGATGCACTTATAGTTTTGTAAAGTGTGTAAATTGAACAAATGACTTAATTGGTTAATAAATTTGAATAAAAAGTTTATGGATGAAGCATCAGGATGTCACAATTATAGCAAACAAAACAAGTTTGGTAAGTTTTGCAAAATGTGCAGATTGAATGAATAACTAAATCAGTGAATATACACTTTATTTGTGAGACATCAAGATAACACAATTATAGCAAATAAAACAGTGTTGGTTAAAACCAAAAAAAGATATTCCAAGATCTGTATCTCATGAAAAAATATAACTTTACACACCATTCAAAAAGATAACAATTGTACAATAAATTATAATATTTAGCAAGGCCACAATAGGCCAAAAAGTGTATGCAAATAGAGAAGAAAAGTGCAGATTCTATCTATTGTTTTAAAGGTGGTTCCCTCCAGGAGTCTGGGTATTTTCCTGTTTCTCTCTTTAAAACATCTGCTTCTTACACTGTAAGTCAAACTTTTATTTCACCGCAGTGTCTTTTGTTAAGGTTCTAGCTTCGCCTAATATTTTGGGCTGAACATATTTCATAAATAGTTACTCCCACACACTGTGAAACTTATTTGGCAGCCATTGGCTTTGCTGACTGGTCTGGAGTGGGTGATGTACACACAGGTAAACAGGCATAGTTCTACACTATTCTTTCAGACCTTTATTCTTCCTCCGGAAGTACTACATTCTAAGTCCCTGTGATTGCCCACAGTGAGAATGTTAAAGATGCAGTATGATTTAAATTTTAGTAGAGTTTGTAGATTGAGATGTGTGGGAGAACATATAGGTTGCATCATTGCTTGAAATAATTGAGGTATGTTATCTAGCACTGCGTATGTTTCACATGCTGTATGTGTCTTCATGTTATTACTAATATTTAATGTTCCACTGTCTTTAGCCCCTCATAGTTGAGACAACAAAGTCCAAACGCTTCAACAGTCCATTACGTGGTCTTCATGAGCTGTGCTCATGGGGAGCTAAAGAGGGCCTGTATAAGCTCAGATGTATTCATGAGGTATTTTTTTCCCCTTTTGTGTGTATGTTTGTGTTTTGGAAATGAGGTCTGGAATTATTTTTATAGATTGTTATTATTAAATCTCTCATTTGTGGGCTAGGATATCTAAAAGAGAACTGGAAAAGATGTGTTTTTTTCCCTTGAAAGTATAGTTTTGGGTCATCAAGTGCAAAGCGCTGTAGCTTTACCTTGGAATGATCTGTATTTCCAAATTTTTGCAGTATTTCAAAAAGGATGCAGCTATTCTTGAAATTGAGAGGAATGAGTCAAGACTCATGGGTAAGCTAGGCTGCATTTAGCTGTGGGTTTATTCACTTTGTTTCGCTAGATTCTTTCTACTGTTTAAAAAGCAAAAGGGTAAACTGCTTCTTTTACGGTCTTCAGATTTTGATCTTGTCTGTTTCTGATTATTTGCATTGCTAAAATTGTGATGGTAGCGTATTCCATTCTGAAACAGATGTTCATTGTCTCTTAAGACAACGAGGTAAAGTTTCCTTTGCCTTCTACCTATCCCTTGCCCAAACCTTAAGGAAGGACGAGTAAAGTTGAAAATACTGGGCAAACTTTTACTGTGTATTTTGGAAACCATGGTTATCAGCCTAGGAGTTGGAAATTGAAACTATGAAATCAGATCATGCAGTTTTGCAATAAATCCACCATACATGTACTCCTATCCTCAAAAAGAAAGCAAAACACAAAGTTGTTATACCTCTTTTTGGTGAGCTTAAGCTTTTTGTTTTTAAATCCAGTATTCACCATCACTTTTTCCCACTCATTTCAGACCCTAGAAGCTCTGTCATTGCTCATGGACAGTGCATAACTTCCAACTTTCTGTCAGGAGTTGCACTGTAAGTACTCTAACGTTTTTCCTGATTTATGGGGATGAGAAAATTAGTCTTTGTGTTAGTGTAAGAACATCATAAGCTGCACTTAGTAGGCCCTACAGAGTTGAGCTGCACAAATTGTCAGGATCTCGAGTTTGGAAAGGCTTGCATATATTTTAGGGTGAAGGTGTCACTGAGAATAAAAGCTTGTGAGTATCGAAAGAATGGAAAGAAAATAGTAATGAAGTGGTTAATTTTTTTTAAAAAGTGTTAAAAATACCTAAAAATGCCTTTCTGACTGCAGCAGTTGAATTTGTCTTTTTTGCCTTACCTGGAAACATCATTCCACTTAATTTTAATAAAATACCTTGTTTCGTTTTGTTTTTTTTTAGCTATCAGCCATGGGGGGTCTTTTAGTCAGTACAATTCAGTGACACAGAGTACAATACAATGCAACAAATCCAAACATCTAATACTAATATTAACAAAATAAAAACAGTGAAGCAGATTGATCCACAACTATCAAAGGTTGGGTGAAACTGATCATGTTTGGCAGGCGTGGAGCTTCACTGTGCCTTAGTGAGGACAGCAGCAGTATTCTGCTGGCTATAGACAGACTGCACAAGTGGTCTTCTTTTGGTTCTGTGAGTCACAATTCGCCACGTGTATGTGTCTTGATTAAACTTAAAAAAAGCCCAAGGATTATTTCAAAAAGCGCTGCACATTTTTTAATAAATCTGTGTTCAAGACCACAGGTGGTTGGGAGAGAACTTGCTATGCATCTCAAATGTATCTCTTCTTTATCTCATTTTCACAGTATGACTTAACACTGCAGGGAGAATCAGGAAATATCCAGAAATAGTGACAGTTTTTGTTCACAATAGACTGACATGAACCTCTTATGCTAGATCTTTCTTGAGGGTTTTGCCATCAGAAAACTATAGTTTAAACGTGGATGGGCCTGTTGGCTGTACAGACAGTTCCCAACTAAGCAGGTGTGATGTTTGCTGTTACAGAATGACACTCTTGAAAGTTTCAAGTCCTTCGATTCTTACCAGTCTCTGCAAGATGCCGAGAATGCCTCTTTGGTATCCTCTCGGTCCAACAACAGTTCAGCTGGCGTTACAACAAGGTACAAACTGCAGACTATTTTCTCACTGTCAGTCTGGCCTGAATGAATAATTAGAAAAGCATTGTATTCCAATACCCTTTGGAGGTGAAGAATTGAATATAAAAAACAAGGTGGTAACATTTGTAATCATTCTGAAATGATACATAGGTTTGCATATCTCCCATCTCCCCTATTTCTTCCTCACCTTCTTCTGCAATACTCTCCCTTGAATTTCCTCATGTCACTTGCCATGCACAAGTGCACACATACAATGAATTCAAGTTTTACATTATTTATATTATTGAACACACATGGTGTATTTAAATTTTATATTACTCTTTGTATTGCACTCATAAAGAGAACTCCGAGGTTTTTTTGTACAGGGCTCTTCATATTGCTGTTTAATAATTTCTTGATCTTGTTTCAGTGCAAGCGGACAGGACTTCATTTCAGCTCCAACTTCTCCATTGAAAGAAGAGACAGACTTTCCTAATCTTTCTTGCAAAAGCAATAAAAGTGTTTGCCTAGACATGCCTGCCAGTTATGTGAATTCTTGTGAATCGTCATCTGGCATCTCTGACCCTGCTGACATTGTTTCATCAACGGAAGAAAGTGATGATAAACTGACATTCAGAAATGTTCACCAGCCATCACCATCTTCAGATCATACAGAGAAATGTACTCCTCCAGGAATGTGTGGGAAAATTAAGACTGCAGATTGCTCAGTTACAGAAAACTGTGAATCTCCTGGGTTAGAGAACATCAGCAGATCTGCAAGGAGCCCGTCATTTGTACGTTTGAGCGTGAGTTGACTCACATACATTCTGGTTTTTCTTTTTCTTTTTTTATTTAAGCATCTCACCAAAAAGAGAAATCCCACAGTCTCTTCAGATGTGAATTGCCCAAAGCTTTCTTGACCCACAGAAACACATGGATTGGTTCATTAAATCTAAACTACCAGATTATAAATGAGAATTAAAAAAGCAGCTATAGTCACATTTAAAAATGTATGTGGATCAAACATATTGGTTTAACAGCGTTGGCAAATTCTGCTGTAGTACAGATCACAGGTTAAGCTGCTGATGGCAGCCAAGCAGAAGCTGAGACAGTGCAAGGGTTCACGCAAGCAGAACAAACTGTTTAACTGGGCTCCTAAATGCGTTTGCTACTCCACATCATTCTTCATAGTACCTCAGCTTCTGGAAGTGGCATACCATGAGGCTAAGATTAATTTGTCGGTCCATTAAGGGAGAAAATTTGGGGGCCTGAGTCCTATGTTCCTTGATGTGAGCACCCAACAAGGAGGCGCTTTCCATGCATTTAGTTACGTGGATATGCTAAATTGGAAGCAGCCTCTGCTAATTTCCCTGGTGCAAGAAAGAGTGACGTGGAAGCCTACATGTTCTTCCCCAACCTTTGCACTTGGCGGGCTGTCATAAGACTGCTGTCTAGACCTCAATACATTGCTAAAAATCAAAACTCAGTAGCCACATTGAGAATTAAGATCAACCTTCAGGCAATACTATGGCACAGATGCGCTTTGAGCAAAGAGCAAAGAGCAAAAGTGCAGCTTCTTGTATGATTCACAGTCATTTTCATGAACTAAAACACAATGGTAAATATGAAGCATAATACAATCAATATATTTCCTGGTGAATATGAATTTTGGTAACATGTTATAAATGAGTTTGAAAAAGCTTAGCTATTTCAGAAGAAAGCGAAGACATACTTTTTATTTCTTGTGCAAGTATATAGCACCATGTTGGTTTGTTTTTAGGCAGTTTGTGCTAGGTCTACAAGCTGTAGCCATATCTTGCAAGTTCGTATGCAGTTCTATTTCCTTTGTATTCATCTACCAAAGTTTCCTCAAAAGTTTTAAAGATCTGCATGTAGAAATTCAATAAAGTTGACCACTATTTTTAAGCTTACAGCTTTGCTGTGACATCTGTAGTAACAATGTGTTTTCATTCCTTATTAACTCAGTTACTATAACTGCAAGTTTAGATTAGGCACAACAGGTTCCAGGAGGCATCAGCTGCATTGGTCTTTGAATGCTGTTTCAGAGTACATTCACTCCAGAAGAAACCATGCTTGCCACAGAGAAAACATTGGAACCTTCGCTGCAGACTGACGCAGACAGCTCCATGGGCAAGGACAGAGGCACCGAAGCAACTGCAGTACATGAACTCAGAAGGTCTTCTGACCTGGATGGCTTCATTGACATTGCTGAAAAGCTCAGGCTAGAGTTTCCAGAATCATTTAGAAGTCTACCGGAAAGCCAGTGTCATTCAAGTAAGTTGTAACTTGTTGTTATATCACGGATATCATTACACATAGGAAGTCTGTTTCATCAATCCGTGTATCAGGCAGAGATGCTATGGCCGGGGCATGACATTAATATTTGCTGATTGTCTGTGGCATAAGCGAACCACTTGGCAAGTAAATGTTGGACACACAAGGCTTGTGAAGTATACATATTTTCTATATACTCGAAAGGCATTCTTTTGTCAGGCATGCACAGGTTACCTTTGGACACCTGAAAGTTTATGGTAACTTGCCTAACAATTCAACTGAAAAGGGAGTTAATATGAAGCATAAAGAGCATATAAAGTGCTTTAGGGGTGGAGGAGGGAGCACACAAGATGTTTATAATAAAAGCTGCAGTGATGCTGTCAAAAATAAGCTTGTGCTGAATTGAAAATTATTCTTTTAACAGTGAAAAAGCCAAACTATCAGGGAGTTGGAGGGGGGGGGGCAAATAGGGGATAACTGTAGAACTTTGTTGCACAAGCCCAGTATTTCAATGTGCTGCATGTTGCAGCTGCTTCAGGTGATGTCTGCTCAGTGGCTACAGAATATGACCTAGGCCAGAACAACTGTTCATGCCTTTACACCCCTTCTGGTGAAATGTGTCTTTGGTGAGTCTGATTTGTGGTAGGAAGAGTTCACCCTTCACTGGTACAAATCTTTAATGAAAAACAATACAGATACATAGCAGATTAGACATCACACATATTCCTTATTCTTCTAGCATTTTTTGCAATATTGAATTGTAAGTGAAATTGCTTTCTAAAGGGAGAAAAATGCCTTTGTGGCATTTGCAAAGTGATAATTTTGCAAAGAGACCTTAAGGTAGATAAGAGAGTAAGTGCAATAGCTTCTGTGCCAAAAATAATGAAGCAGAGGCGTTTTGTAAATTAGGAAGAATGGTTTCTTTCATTGTCTTTTCATTTTCTCAGGAAGCCCAGAAATGGTATCTATACTCTTGGAGATTTCATAAACACTTTGGAACCTGGTCGTCCAGGTAAGATGTGTTTTAGAATTTTAACTTTTTTCATCATCCTCGTCCTCCTCCTTGTCCTCTTTGGAGATACCAAAGGGGTTGGCAGGCTGTGTGTGGGGGTGGGTGGGAGTGGGGGGGGGGGTACTTATTTTTTTTAAAGTTTACAATTTAAATTGGAAAGCATTAGTATCCCTGGCTTCTAGTTTAAAGATGTTACCTCAAATAAATTACTAACTTGTAAAAGAGGAGCCAATAACTGGATTTAATTTGCCATCGGATCTTTCGCCATCCCAAGTCCAACATGTTTAGACTCCAGTTATCACATCTGCAAAATATTCCTGTGTTTTATTTTTAAATCATGGTATACAGGCAGCAGTGTGCAATAAGTTTGCATATATATATATATATGTGTGTGTGTCTCTTTTAAGGATATGGAATATGTAAAGTCCTCAACACATACAGCGGTCTTCAGCCCTTGTTGTTCAGTCTTATGACAGGGCGCACAGTATTGATAGTAGGACCAGCACGGATGGAAGCCGAAGTCACCGCAGTTGTCATGGCATTGTCTGTCTTTTTGGCTGATACTCCAAGGTCAGTATCGAAAAATGAAATACATTTATTACAGCTGCTGGACCCCCTGCTGTCATCATCACAGAAAGATCCATTTCACCATACAAACATTTCACATCAGTGATCATGTACTATAAAGCTGACTGAGGCGCGAGGTGTAAAAATAATAACATTGTGAGGTGAGCTTATTTAGAAGAAGTGGGCTGGATTGTCATTCTGTAGGTGTGTTACTAGATGCATGGCTTGGATGTTGCAGAAAACATCATTGTGTAGTGGACTGGATGAACAGACCCCTGAAAC
>SMGT01000356.1:0-22490 GCA_004794575.1 Lanistes nyassanus | reverse complement strand
TTGGGTTTAGCACTTTGGGTCATGGTAAGTATTGTTAAAGAAACACAAATTTAGATAAGAAATTTGCATGTTCTTGTGATTGTGAACGTGACAGAAGATGATGAAAAAGTCTACAAATGCAGAGGAACAAACTCACTGGGCGGTGCTGAAGGGACTCTGTCTCTCAATGTCACATGTAAGCTGCTTAGAGATTGATTACTCAGATACATCTTGGTTCTGGCTTTTGCTTGACTTTTGTTCAGACCGAGTGAAATCTATGACATTTTCTAACAGGTAAAAACTGTTTTCTTCTGAAGGGTTTTTTCGTTTGTATCTGCAAGTGTGTTTAGATGCTTACTTTGTTAGTAAGATTTGCTGGTAGAATATACAGCTGTTTTGTCTCAAAGAATGAAGATGTTGAAAAATGACCCTGTTCAGTTGTACGAGTAAACATGATGGAGATTTTGCAGTTCATTATATTCATCTCCATTTTTGTGTTCGTGTGTGTGTGGATTACAGTATTATCATCTCAGTGTTCTGCTGTTTGTGCAGCACGCCCTATCTGGGTACATAAAATTCATTCAGTGACAGCTGTGCAAGGAAAGGATGTGGTGTTTACTTGCATCACTCGATCTGCAAAAGGTGAACAGAAACCCAATCAACCAATCTGGTCTAAGAATGGAAATACGATGGATTCCAGCATTGGTGAGTCAGGGTTTATCATGTGGTGCGCTTGGATTTTAGCTTAGACAATTCTTAGCACTAGACAGTTCTGTTTTGAATGGCACAAACTTCCTCTATGAGACGATAAGGATCGCATATGGTGGTGAAATTAATGGCAGAAACGAGATATATACATATCATCTTACCCCGTTGAGGAGGCTGACATAACTTTCCAGCTGTTAATTGCATCGCGAAGCACAACCAAGCAAGAATGTGTGTTTCTGGCTTCCCTGTTCGGGAATTTTAATGGTGATGGGGTTGGTTGGAGGGTGGAGGATTTTAGTTTCTGCATATTACTTTTTTTTTTACTCTGTAAGCTTCTGAATGTGGTACTTGCTTGACTGCATTTTCGTTGCACTGGATTTTTGAACATGGTGGATTTCAGCTAAACTTTGTTTATATGATTATTGACACAGATCCCAACAAGTACCAGTTTAATGAGAACAGAACAATCCTAACAGTCAAGCATGTGAACAAGGACACAGACATTGCCTGTTACCAGTGCCACGTGGCCAACAGTGTTGGCATGACTCAGGATGATGGATGTCTCAATGTTGTTGGTGAGCTGCTTTATTTTGAAATGAGCATTGTAATTTTCATTTGAGACCAAAGGATTGCATATGGAAGGTTCAGCAGTTTGACAGAGTTAATCTACAAGTGATACAGGTAATTCAAGCAGAGAAGCACAGGAATACCTAGTTGTTAGCAAAGCGGTCTGCTGTTTATCCATTCTTGTCTCTTTTCCGCTTCTCTTCTTCGCTCTTTCCTAGCTGTTCCTTCTGTTTTTCTCAGTCTGTCAGTGGCGAAGGCTTGCAAATTTTCCAACATAGATTAGCCTGCAGACTTTTGAAACCTAAGCAAGAGAAACAGATGTACATAAGCTAATGTCTTCCAGGTTTGATTTATGCTTAAAATTATTGATATATTATATCTGTTTTAAATGCTGTTTTTGTCTTCTAGTTCCAATTGAGGTAACGGTGCGGCCAAAAGCCGAACAGACGGTCAGCAAGGGAGACGAGGTGGATCTGACCACAGTGGCCACCACAGACCCGCTGTTTAGGAATGAGATGACCTACTCGTGGGTCTTCAAAAACAGGATCTACAATTCTCCCAGTGCTCCTCCTCATGTGACTTACGACATTGTCAACAACCGGGCTTACATCAACACCTCGGCACTCACTATGGAGGAGTTCAAGAATATCGGTGGCGTGTACCGCAGGGTTATCTCCCATCCAGTAGAAACTATTTATGTTGATGTTACTGTCAACGTGCTTTATGAACGTAAGTTGAAACATTCGTGTTTGCCAGTTTAGTCAGAACCGTATATTTTCATAAACAAAATGTGAAAATCTTACACAAATCGTGCATTTATTTTTATGTTGTGCACACATGCATGTCAGAGAGGCAAAATTTATTGCCAATCAGCTGATCATTTAGTAGACAAGGGTGAAAACAATTTCACCTTGTCGGGGAATTCTTTCTGTTTCTGATGCATTGTCTCACAAGCTCACTGTCACAGGACTGACAGTAAGAGGAGGACAATGCAGAGGTCGAAGAAAAAACACAGCATGACTTACATTATATCAGTGCGTTGATATGACTCGAGTCCCCATCCACCTAAAATCTCCCCACAGAATCATGTAACTTGGTAATAGAGAGCCAGATGACTACATATTAATGAGTGAGATAGATCCTTTATCAAAGGGGATACCCTTGGCACATTGTCACAGACGTGTGCATGTACTCTCACAGCCACATGCATACTCGCCCTTAACCTTTTCTCTCTGTGTCATGCCCACTCATCAACATCGGTATACACACCACACCATCAATAAGTTAAAACAGGAACTCTCTTGTTTTACTGAAACATCCTATCTAATTCTTACGGCCAATGGAATCGCCGTTCATTTTCCAGATACCACAAACCCTCATGTTGTCGGCTGTGTATGGGGGTGTGCTGAAGTGGCGTGCAGCTGGTGTGTTTCTGCGGTGTTTGGTGTCAGCTAGATGTTCTGTGAAGCAGGTGTTGAGTCTGCGTTCTCCCCGATGTAGAATAAAGTGGGACAGAGGGTGCATGTGATGGCGTAGATGATGTTGCTGTTAGTGCAGGTAAAGTGGCGCTTGATGACAAAAGTGGTGTTGGGTGTGTGGAGTGTTGCGTTGGTGTTCAGGTAGGGGCAAGTGTGGCAACGGGGGACATTGCATGGGGTGGAGCCGCAGGATGGGGGGAGGGTGGTGGTGGCTTTGAGTTTAGAATGTACTAGAAGATCTCACAGGTTCTTATCCCTGCGAGATGCTAGGAGGGGGTTTTGTTTGAAGAGGTGGGGTTTGGATTTAGACAGTATGTGCCAGTTAGAAAGGAGGATCCTACGTACAGAACGCACACTCAACACCCGTAAGATCGTAAAAATACGGAATCCATTTTGGTACCATGGCACCCACTGGTCTCAACCTCAAACACTGACCCTCCACCTCCCTCTTTTTCTCTTTACCCCTCCTCCTCCTCTCTCTCTCTCTTACTTCTTTTCTCTCACCTCCTTCTCTCCCACACTGACACCCCCTTACCCGCGCTTCTCTCTCCACCCCGCCCTCTCTCCACCCCACCCTTCCCTACCCTTTCCTACCCACCTGGCGATTGGCTGCCCCACTTTTTAACCCTTCTTACTCACTGTCCCTTAGTCATTTTCCTGCTGTCCAGCCCATGCGCCACATCTACTGAAGCTAAGTTTTTTCTACTGTTTTCATTGTTGTCGTTTTTTCGTCGTTTTTGTGTCGTCCTGATGAAGGGGTAGTGCCCCGAAACATGTAGATTGTCTTCGTCTTTGTCATGTCTTAGCTTGGTCCAGTTCCCTTGTTTTAAATTTAAGAAAGGTTTTTCCTCCAAGCGGCAGTCACCTGTTTTTCTTGTAAATATTTCCAACTTCAGGAAGATCCAGCAGAATGCCTACACATTTTGATGTCCAGCAGTCTTATCACTTGGTGCACTTCCTCAACACCAGCTTATAACCATGAACTCTAAACTTTCAAAAGACTCTAGAATCCAGAATATGACACCCACAAGCACATAAGATTATCACCCCTTGTTTTTCTGCATCTCCTGCTTCAACACTGCTAAAGTCACCAAAGTTTATTTGCAATACTCGTAATGTCATAACCGTTTATATGTCAATATCAACTGCCAGCTTTACAATACTCACAAAGTCATCACTGGTAAACTTATAAACTATTTTAGTAAAGCCTTGGCAAATGGCAAAAGCAACCAAACACTAAAGACATCCCATGAACAATGTTTCATGAATTCATAAATTTTGAGTCCATGGTAATAATTGCCTCCAAATATTTTGATTTCACGAAGCCAAGAAGAATGTCTTCATCCATGGGTAAGCAAATACAGCAAGTTCTAGCTAGGTCTATACACATCACTGCGACACAAAAATGTTCAGGCCTCAGCCTCTGAAATTTCAGCAGCTGCCAGCAATGACATTAGGATGTAACACTAGGCACACTGATTGCTACATTTCTGTTGGTGCTTAAGTTGCTCAGTATAGGATCGTGACAGCTTGAAACAGAACAGAACAGAATGGTTCGTTAATATTCAGACAGAATAGACTACTGATCTAAATATCCTTTTTAGATTCAAACTTTACTTAAGGTATCAAGGTTGATGTTGCTGTCTAAGGAAAGCATAAAAAATAAGGTACATGTATTAAGTCTTTCTCCTTCCTTATAAAAAAGTCCCAGTGCTGTGACAAACTTTTGACAGCAATGTGCGCTTAAGTCACCGGTAGACTAGCACTTGGTGTAGTGGAGATAAGCATTCTAGTAGAGACTCGATGCTCAAGATCAGTCTACAACTGATTAGTACAATAATATTTCAGCTTTGGCACTAAATAATTTGCATTTGAATTGTGGCTGCCCTAGCTTAGTGACATTTTATCTGTTTGAAAGGCACAGCAGTACCCTTTTTTTCCTTCATTCCTTATTCTAGCCTTTCCGTGGTTTGTGTTGTGGGGACGTGATGAGTGAGGAGGGTTCATGAATCAGAAGTGGCTTTCTCAGCTTATTTGTACGTTAACCATGTGGACAATTGTTGGGGTTCCATTGTTTTGCGCTGTTCTACTTAAAAAAAAGGGGGGGGTGACCATAACCCTCAAAAAAATAGGAAATTGTTGCGAAAAAAAAATAAACAAGGGTGTTGGTCCCCCTTGAGGTTTTTTTTTTTTTTTTGAGTCATGGGGAATCCCAACATTTACATCGGTTTCTTTCTCTATGGCACACAGAAGTAATGCTGGGACCGGTTCAAAGTTGCTGTTAAGGGAGAGTTGCCTGAAGTTTTTCTTGCATCATACTTACAGTTTCATTTGCTTGCCATTGCAGCTGTTAATATAAAGGATGTAAAACCCTAACATACATGAACATTGTCCTGTCTGAAAGTCTGAAGTGCTCAAAGATTAAATGCACAGGTGCCAACATGCTTAAAATACAGTTCCTAGGCCACGAACAAGTGCTACCACACTTGTTTTAAATCTGTATGATGCTGTTATGTCAGCTCACTGGACTAGTGTTACTGACAAAATCAGACCCACCATTTCGTGTTTACAGTGATTGATTAATTGCTGAAAATATTTGTTTGTGACTAGCTGTTGCTAGTTATGTCGGCTCAGTGGGACCCACCATTTTGTGCTTACAGTGATGGCTTAATTGCTGAAAATATTTGTTTGTGACTAGCTGTTGCGGCAGCAAGTGCCCCTTTTGACTACTGGATCATTGGTCTCATCATTGGCATCATCATCATCATCATTGTGATACTGCTGATAATCTGCGTCATCTGCCGGCGCAAGATGTTGGAGGGAACCTATCCAGGTATGTCGGAGTTTTATTTTTCCAAACTGTCTATAAGACCAGATTACTTATAATGTGTTGTAAAGTGTGTGTGTGAGGGATGGGGTAGGAGACTGTCATGACTTTTCAACTGAAGAGTCCGCAACGAAAAATCTTATCTGGCTCAGCTCTGAATTCGTAAGAAATTTCAAAACACAATGAAGAAGTCAGTTTCGTACTGCTCAAACATCAGTCTGCTATTTTGTGGAAGGATAGGAAGCCTGAATCATTAACCTATCAGTGTAATCACAGAATGATGTTAATCTAAGTTGCACTGTCACTCATGCCAGCTTGTATTCATGGTTTCAGTGGACAAGAAGGAGACTGCTGCAGGACTTGATCCAGAGAAAGAATTGAAGGACAGTGGCTTCCATGACCTGTCTAGAGCGTACGTTACTGTTCTTGTCTTCTGTGTCAAATAGGTGTATTTCTAAATGTAGAAACAATTTGAAAGGTTTTCTCTTTTCTGTGTGAAGCCTTCTGCTTCTGTATTTATCTTGTCATGGGTGGGGTATTCGGTGGTGGGGGGAGTTTGTCTTTTTTTAGAGCAAATATTTAGTTTTTGGTTGCTTGCTTGATTTTCTTATTTGGGTGTCGGGAGAATCAACCATTAAAGTGTGCGCAGAATTTATCATCCTTTCTTGTACAAAATGCAGGCAGCATTCCCTTAGGGTGCACATTTATGTACTTTGTAGTCTATCAAAATTATTGCGAGACACATGACAGATTACTAAACACATAAAATTCTGCATGGTTTTCAGAACTTGAAAGTGCAAAGTGTAGGTCGGTGTTTGAGAAGACATACTCAGATTTATATTTATGTCCATATTGCCCAACAAATCTTTCACAGAACATGAGGTGCACCAGTAATCAGACACTGCTGTTTCATTAGCAAGTTAAATGGGGAAAGTAAAATAACTTGTTGTAAGTCTTATAAAAGCCCCCCCTCCAAACAAAATTCCTGTAACAAAAGGTTTATGTGAGTGTATTCACATGTGTGTACATGTAATCGTACAGCTTTTTTTGGATTAAAGGCATAACAGCTGAATAATTTAGCAAGGGGAAACCAGTCTATCAGCCAGCAAGGTCCATGGAGTGGCACTGATGCCATATACTATAGAATGCATGAAAGCTAGATTTAATTTTATAGTTGGCAGGTTTCTTTGCCATGTTCTGAGTAACTTAAGACAGTATTTTGTTAATCCTCACAGGGACTTTGACAATGAGTACCCCGAGAAGAAGCCACAACGTGACCTGGACTTTGATGACATACCCATTGGTGAGCCTGATGACGAAAGCTTCTCAGAATATGGAGAGGAACCAAGCAATTTTAACGAGGATGGCTCATTTATTGGCGTGTACTCCAAGGACAACAAGAAAGCCCCTAAGGCGCCGAACCCCACAGAGTCAAATGTGTAGACTAGTGTCCAGGAGTGAGGAATATATTTGCAGTTTGGGACTTGGACTAACAGTGCAGACATTTGTTTTATTCGCAATCAAAGACTTGATTTGTCCAGAACAGAGAATGGAGGAGCATAGTTTTTAGAGGACCAAGACAGGAAAGTGATCCACACAAGATTTGCAAACATGGTGGCTGGAAGTGGAGAATTCACCACTGATTCATTCCACATGCATTCCTTTTTCCTCTCCCTGTCCTACGTATGCAGATAACATGTTTCCATGCATGAAAGGACTTTTTTAAGTTTCATACAGTGGTTTGTGAATTGCTGGTGCTCATTCATTACTTTTTTTAAACACAGTAATGATTTATCTTTTTTGGATCTTTTTCTTGGGTGATGGTGGGGGGGGCTACGGCTTTGTTTATGTATTTTTTTAAATTTTACTGATTTCCATACTTGTCTAGGGAGGATTCTACCATTCTTATTCTAATTTGCGTACGTTTGAAGCTCAAAGTCAAACACAGACATATTGCTGGTTTGATAATGTAGTGTATTGACGAGGTGGATTGTCTGTCTGCAGGTCTCTACTCACAAATTGTGAAAGGAAATCTGAGTAAAAATTCAAATCAGTATTTATAGTTGCATCAGGGTGTTTGTCCATAATCCAGAAGTTTTTATGGCAGAAGTCTGTTGAAAGATACATTTGCTCTGGATTCTACTCTAAATAAATCTAAATATCAGGCGGATGCATCCATATGCATCCAAGTCAAAACCTAGTGTATAGTTAAAACCAGGAGTAAGAAAGAGTACAGTTGCTAGAGAAAAATATAACATTTTTAAACTGTCTCAGAAAACACGAAAATATTAAAATGAGTGGGACAAGAGCTTGCTAGATGTAATTCTCTGCCTTATGTAAAGTTTAGTCTGTGTGATCTCACTGGGTTCAGTCAACATTTGTTGTTTGAGTAGTTTTGAAGTGCTTCACATGAATGTCTAAGTGAACATTCAGGGCGCTTATACTATTTGGTATACGAAGGGAGAGTATGCAGTGACTGGCTGTCACATTTCAGTGGCAGAGATTTGAGCTTCCTGCATGTCTTGTTGAACTTGCATCCATGTGAATCAGCAGGGTTAAGGAGACTATTTTGAGAGCTTTTCGTGAAAATATATGCAGCTTAGAAGCAAAGAGGACACAGGTTGATGACTTGTGGCTTATCTGCAAAAAGGAAATGTTCATGTAACGTGGCTTTTGCCTGAAATTGTGCTGCGTGCTTCCTGCGTCCCTCTTATTTGAAAGAATAAGAGTTAGTTATGCATAGAGTTCTGTAATCACTAAAGAAGTTGACAACTGAAACAAATCTAAGAACCCTTAAAGAGTGGTCAGAAAAGTAATTTCAGATCTCTAGTTGTGCTGTATGCTCGGTTGTACTGAGAAGAACTCTTTTAGTTTGTATTTGATTTAAGACGTAATGCCTGCACTGGTTGTTTTGCTTTAAGGAGGGCACAGTTCCGATCTCTGGCAAGCATGAAGACTTCTTCGCATATTTGAATGGGGTCAATCATTCTTACTCTTTTACAAAGCAAGAAATGATTCACCGGTGTGAAATCTTGTAGGGGCTGGGAGGAGACAATTTGTGTTTGGGTGACTGACATTCAGAGTGGTTTTGTTTTAAGCCACTTGCCTTTCCAGTTCCATGACAAATAGTCATTCCGTGTTATTCCATTGTGTTAAATTTAGTTTGTAAACTTATGTCAGAAATTTTGCAGAGATTATCAATAACACTTGTCAGAGTTTCGAGTGAATGATCCTGTTAACAGATTCCAGCTTTCAGTATGACTCACATTCCTTCGTTTCATGAAATGAAATGTTGCTGTACCCCATTCTTCTGAGGAGTGGGGGGTGCTATAAATAACTTAGTGGTTTTGTTTTTAATATTTTGTTAATAGAAATTAAGATTGAAGCACTGTTGAAAAAGAACTGTGAATGAAAGACAAATCTGTCATTGGATAGTGAAGATGTGAACATTGTGTTTCTTAGGCATGGACCAAAATAACGTTGTGCAATTGTTTTATGATTTCTGATTTGTTGTTTGCAATATACCTTAACGATCTTAGAACTTACTTACTAGAACATTCCATTAATGGTCTTCCTGAACTATCCAAGCTGGCAAAGGATGCCAAATTTACAGCAGAGGATGTTGATGTGTTTTTTAATCTGTTCATACTGCTATATGCGGATGATACTGTCATTTTTTCAGAGACACCGGAGAACCTTCAGAATGCTTTACATTGCATGAAAACATACTGCGACAAATGGAATTTGACAGTGAATCCAGAAAAAACCAAAATAATTGTATTCTCTAGAGGCAAAATTCGGAAAAACGGTATTCTACTATAATGGTGAAATGCTAGAGTTAGTCTATGATTTCCAATATTTAGGTTTGAAGGTAAATTATGATAACAAAAGGATCTGTATGGTCGGGCCTCTAGAGCCATGTCTGCATTACTAAATAGGTGTAATAAGTTACATCTACCTCTAGACTTACAAATAGAGGTTTTTGATAGAATGGTACTCCCCATCCTCACCTATGGTTGTGAGGTTTGGGCACCATATGTTACTGGCCTATGTACAAAACTACAAGTAAGATTCTATAAGATGTTATTCAAACTAAAGAAACCAACTCCATCATGCATGGTATTTGGTGAATGTGGACGCTTTCCTGTTGGCATTCATATCAAGAGTAGAATGCTTTGTTTTTGGTTTAAACTTATCAGTGGAAATAATTATGGTAAATTTTCAAGTTCTGTTTATAGAATGTTACTTAACTTGCATGAACAAGGGATGCTTCACTCAAATTTTATTCACTCTGTTAAATCACTACTGCAGGAACTGGGACTGAATGGCTTATGGTTAAATCAGAATAGTTTGAATGTAACGGATAAATGGTTTAAGAACAAAGTAGACAGATGCTTACAAGATCAATATATTCAACACTGGTTCGAGGAACTAAACACAAAACAGGTATACACAAACTACAGAATTCTCAAAACATCATTTAAGGCCGAACCCTATCTCAGAGTGTTACCACCTTCTCACTGCCGCCTGCTATGGAAATTCTTGACATTAGATAATAACTTCCCTGTTAACAAACTCAGACACGAAGACATCCCTAGGCATGAACGATTATGTATGCTGTGTGACAGAAAAGACATAGGTGATGAATTCCATTATATTTTCTTATGTGACAAATTTACATCTAAACGCAGCACCGCACTGACACCATACTACTTCAGCCGGCCAAATACATTTAAACTTTATAAACTCTTTTCTTGCAAAAACAAAAGTGTATTGACCAAGGTAGTGAATTTTGTTAAAATACTTCTTAGTAGAGTGCATTAATGAATAGATGAATAGGTGCCTATGTTTTTGCGTGTGGGTACGTCTGCGTGCGTGATTGAGCGTGTTATTTGGGTGTTTACTAATCGTTGAGTTTATTGATCAATATATGTATATTGGACTTCGACTTTCCAGAATTACTGGTCAAATTTTGTGGTGATCTCGTAAAAATGTAGATTTAATTTAGCAATCGTCACCAAAACCTTTACTGCTTTAGGTCAGTGGTTTCTAAACCAAAGGGTGACGATGCTGTGAAATAATGTGAACAACTAGAGCAATCTTCCGAGGGAAAAGATTCTCATACTTCGACATGCTCGCTCAGTCTCTCACAGGCAAAACACTACTAGCTCAAGAGCCCCCACCCTCGTAAAACACTCAACTGCAGCGAACTGTTATTCAGCATATATTTCAAAACACTAACTGGCTCGACAACATCAAATATCTACAAAATATTTACAAAGAATCACCGTGCTCGTGTCTAGGGTAACACGCTGCCTGATGACGTCATACCACGTGCAACAGACAAAGGAAATAATCAAATCAATGCAAGAGGGAAACCAAACTGCCAAACCGGCCTATGATCCCGCTCAATACACATGTACAATAAGTGACCGACAATAGAGCTACTATTCTTGTCACCACTGCAACAACAACTTCTGCGATACACAATACCAAAGCTATCAAACTGAATCAATAAGTGACCACCAAAGAGCACCAACTCTTGTCACTATTGAAACACTACTTTTCCGCAGAACACAGATACGAGAAGCGACCGTTATAGAGCACCAACTCTGGTCACTACCGTCCCAACAGCTTTACTGCAGTACACCAATGCGACACGTGACTGACAACAGAGCACCAACTCTGGTCACTATTTTACCGCAGTACACAGATACGAGAAGCGACCGTTACAGAGCACCAACTCTGGTCACTACCGTACCAACAGCTTTACTGCAAACACCAATGCGACACGTGACTGATGACCGAGCACCAAATCTTGTCGCTACCGACACTACAGCTATTCAGCGACCCACAAAATAAGCTACGCCACTGCTTCAGCCACGCTACACTCAGTCAATATATGTATATTCTAATGCCAGGTGAATTATGATTGATGTGTTTTTTGACAATTTTTTTCTTTCTTTCTGAATACCCCCTGAGGGTAAAAGAATAAAGAAACTTGAAACTTGATAAAAAAAACCTTGTGACTGACGGATCGGGATGCTTTCTGTCCACTCGTTTTGGCGATCACGTGGACACGTGCCTATCTGTGATTGGGTGGAACAAGTGGTGTGAGTTTCTGGTCGTCTGCAGAAGTCCCGTCTACTGGCACACTTGCCCAATCACTAGCTATGACATCTCCTGTCTCCGGCAGGATAAAAACACTTATCTTACATCAACGCGAGTCCCCGACTCTAAGATAAGTTTAAGGTAAGAGCAGACCTTACTTATAAGGCACGTCCAGTGGTCTCTTTCCGTCTCAGTCCGTCGAGGCGGTCAGCAGATTACCCTCGTAACTGCAAGAGAGGTGGAGTCTTCCTTTGGGCAAGATGGCGACTGAGGTCCTTAGGCTAGCACGTGGTCGCTTCACTGGGTCTCTTCCTAGGTGCACGCCCCTCTCTGTATTCTGTGTCGGTACCCTTGGCGCTCCTTCTCTCCTAAAAAGAACTAGAATGTTCTAGAACTAGAATGTTCTAGAATAAAAGTGCTTGGCTTGCATGTCCTTGAGTGAATTTGGCGCGAAAGTACGAAGAAGGTCGGGTCACTAAGAGACCTTGATACTAAAATAGAATGCTGGGACCTTGAGCGAATTCGGTGCGGAATCTACACGTTGATCTTAGAAAAGAGCGGGAAATTAGTGTGTTGGGGTCAAGTTGTCCTAGATAGTTATGTATAGAAAGTAGAGAACGTACTGATCAAAAGAAAGCCCTTTAATAAAACATCATGTGTGGTATCCGAAATGCATGGGAATTTACTACAACTTCTGATTGAATGAACAAATCTGTGTTTATCAGGGCTGGTCTACTGAACTTGCTACATTATGGCAACAACGGGAGACAGTGAATGGAGATGTCGCCATTTTGTAGTTAAAAGTTTCCATTTGCTTGTCATGGGAACGCTAGAGGGGGGGGTCGTTTCCGTGACAGGAACCCACACACATCTTTTGTCAGGGCAATTCAGACCAAATGTTAACAATAGACTTAACATAATGCACTCCAATCCTAGCTGGCAGTTTAGATTGGGAAGTAAATGCTGATGTGACACTAGGTAGGGACCACTTTTCCAATTTTAATTTCCATGCTAGAAGCAGAACCAGTCAACCAGCAGGATGAACCAACCAGACTACATACCAAACGTACCAACTGGGATCAGTAAACAGAAACTAAAATAGGAGACATATGGCAAAACGGAGATGATGTAGAAGCCAAAACTAAAAAGCTGACAGAAACCATAATAAACTCAGTTAAAATGGCTACACCAGTAGGCATTAACAAAAAGTTAAAAATTTGCAGGTCAAGTTTGGTGGACTTGTGAGCTAGCTGTAAAAGCAGAAAACACAAACTAAAATTATGGAAGAAACATAAATGTAGAAAATAGGATAGAATACTTAAAAGCAAATACCTTAGCCAAATCCACTATACTACAAGCCAAAAGAGAAGAATGGCATAAGTTCACATAAACCTTAGACCTAAATTCGAACCTAAATGGGAGTTGGAAAAAAATTAAAAGACTTAACAATGGTCCCATGCCCACCCTACTAAAAGACAAACAAAAGTATGCAACAAATGAAGAGAAAGCTAACCTCCTGTCAGAGGTCTTTCAAGAAGCCAGCTCAAAGTTAAATCTAAACTCTGACTTTAAAAACACAAAGAAATATCAGAAAGAAATTTTAGCCCACCAAAAAATCTAGAAGATCCACTTAAGCTGACAAAATATCCATGGAAAAACTCGTACTAGCACTAAAATCTAAAAATTCAGATTCAGCTCCAGGCCCCGACCTCATAACTTACGAGATGTTAAACAAAGGTCATTCCAGTATCAAGACATTAGTCTTACGTCTTTTTTAATGACGTGCTTGGGAAAGGTATATTTCCAAGTAGCTGGAAAGTAGCAGTTGTTGTACCAATCCCTTAACCTGGCAAAAATGAGACAGCCCCCTCTAGCTACAGACCAAAAGCACTCACATCTCAACTACGAAAAACCTTAGAAACAATCCTCAAAAATAGACTAAACTTTTTCTGTGAAACCAAAAACATATCCTCCCCCCAGAACAAAGTGGATTTAGGAAAAAACGTAGCACAATAGACCATATAACAGCTCTTCAACAGGAAATCATCTATACAAAAAGTGAAAAAAATGTCAATTTATGTGGAGTTTTCTTGGATATAGAAAAAACATATGACATGCTTCGGCACAATGGCCTGATCCAGAAATTATACCAAATGGGCACCCCCCCCCCAAAAAAAAGACTAATTAAGCTAGTAGAATCATTTATGCTAAACAGAAAAATCAAAGTTAGGATAGAAGATAAAACATCCAGGGAGGTAACTTAATTTGGATAATTGAGTGCCCCAGGGAATGTGCAAAGTCCCCTTCTATTTAACATAATGATTGCAGACCTCCCAAAATATGTTAAATATGTTAAAGTCAAACAATTTTCAGATGACACAACATTACTTGGTAAAATAGAAAAACGCAAAACTAAAGATCCCTCAAAACCTAGATTCTTAGGACTAATTAAAGTCCAGGAAGACCTTAACCAGGTATCCAAATGGTTAAAATACAATGGATTCAAACTGCTTCAAAAACGAAACCAGAAGATAGATTACCCTCAGCTAAAATTAAATCAATCAGCTACTAATTACAGTAACCAGATTCAATTTCTAGGGATCATCTTTACCGATAATGCAAGTTGGAATCCGTATGACGAGAAAATAACAAAGGCAGCTAAGCAGGCAATAAACCTAATGAGAGCAGTGGCAGGTAATAGCTGGGGCATAAATCCAAAGTATTTATTAAACCTGTACCAACCCCATGTAATGTCGAGATTGATGTATCCACCCCTCTACTAATCCATTTAAATGCCCAACAAATAAATAAACTCCAGTCTGTACAGGCTAGAGCCTTAGGTGTCTTAGGTGTTCCTGTGTGTACCCCTAACCTAGCGGTGTTGGCAGAGACAGGACAAAAACCAATAGACTTAATAACTAAAGAAAGAGCAGCAAATTACTATTATGCCTTCCGGCAGATCATCCAGTCAGACAGATACATACCACACCACACAAACACCGGACCGGCAAACCTACTCCACAACCTAGCATTCAAAAATGCACCCAGGACTTGGAACAAACAAATGGTGCTGATGTTGACATTCAAGCCCCTTATCCACATGTGCACCCTCATGCTCCACCCTGGACTATACAGCCAGCGATTGTAGACACAGAACTTACCAAATATAAGAAAGAGATACACTTTGACAAAAATATAGCAGATTTCAAACACATACAAAGATCACTCCCAAATCTATACTGATGGCTCGCATGACCCAACCATTCATGCTTTAGGTATAGGAGTTTATGCTTCCAAAGAAGCAGCCATCTCAGGTGAACTTCCAAATCACGCATCAATATTTACAGCAGAACTCACAGCAATAGTTGCTGCTCATCATATGATAGGTATAAACACAGAAAATCAGACAGAGAAAAGCTATTTGTAGTTGTTTCTGACTCACTGTCGGCACTGCAGGCGATTCAAAACGAGTCATCAGAAAGATTAGATCTAGTGTACAAAATATTATCTCAATTAAATACACTACACAAAAAAGGCATAAAGGTAAAATTCCTCTGGGCCCCTTCGCATATTGGCATAAAACGTAACGAAGAAGCAGATAGACTAGCTAGACAAGCGATAAAGCCTAATCCTAACATAAAGCTTATCCAAATAAACACGCCTATTTCATCATTAGAAAGGAAAATAGCTATTAAACCTGCAATCAAACTAAGATGGGAAGAGACTACAAAAAAGAAGCTAAAGGAAAAAGAAAGGAAATAGAAGAACTACCAAGTAACAGTCTAATATAATTGAAATCTACTAGAACAAACCAGGCAAAATAAGAAGAATGAGTTTAAATGGCGAATACCACATGATGTACAAAA
This sequence comes from Lanistes nyassanus, assembly GCA_004794575.1. Taxonomy (NCBI): domain Eukaryota; kingdom Metazoa; phylum Mollusca; class Gastropoda; order Architaenioglossa; family Ampullariidae; genus Lanistes; species Lanistes nyassanus. The sequence goes on along the minus strand of SMGT01000356.1, from coordinate 6,954 downwards.
ATCCACTAAGTTGAAGCTGTGGTGACAGGTTTAACGCATCGCATATGCTGTTAGAGTGCAACCTAAATAGCAAAGAAAGGGGAAACCTGAAAGAAGAAATAAACAAATATAAACTAGCACTAAATTTTAAATCAGCCCTTACTTAACCCACCCAAAGATCTATGGCAGCACATACTTGAGCTTACAGTCCAGGTAGTAAATAGCCATCCGGAAGTTAGACACATCTAAAAAAATTGAAATAAAAATCAAATCGTCTTTTAAAAGGGAGGGAAATTTAACCCTAACCAAAAAGTATAATATAAGGAAGATGCAACGTCTACCACTTAGGGATAGGTCAGTAGGAAACAGCCAGCAAGGAGAGCGACAACAGCAGACCACAGCAGCCAGGACACCAGAACAACAACCTCCACCACCACCAGCTTGGCCGCCGAAGTCAGAGCATGCCCCCAGCCTCCAATCACCACCTACCCCTCACCCCTATAGTGCGAAATCACCGACATGTGGAAGCACTTTCCCCAAAACAAACTGCAACTATTAATGCCTAGGGGTCTTGGAAAGCTCAGTTGGGAGAGCTGCAGACTAGCAGGTGGAAGGTTGCTGATTTGAATCATGGTGTGGCCAAGGGTTATTTCCCGGAGTTATACATTGTTATACATTAAACTGCCTCTCTGCAATGACCATCTTACTGCAACCATCAGTCTGGTGGTTCTTTCAGTGCATAGTTTAGTAATAGGACCCCCATCCCCCACAGTGCGAAATCACCGCGAGTTGGAAGCACTGTCCCTCTAAATCACCAACACCACCAGCTACGAATGCCGAATACACCCAACAGTTCTGGGGTAGTTACTACAGAAGGGTACGACCGTTACCGCGACGTGGACTAGTTATTTGTAGAATACTTACGGTTATCTCTTGTGATCGTCGATTGATCTTATTGTGTGTCAAGACGTCGGCGTGACGTCATTTTCTGAGCGGTTTTTAGCACGTTGTCTTTGATTTGTCTTCGGAAAGGATACGGTTTTCCTTGTGTTCACCGATGCAAGTTATCGGTATGGTACTTGATCTATACTCCGGTAAATAACGGGAAGATGCGCTGGGATGAATATATATGAGTGCGAATGATTGATCTACATATGTCGGTAGATGTATATTGGAGCATCATTCATTGTGTAGTGAAATATTCTGTTGTAACTGTTAAATAAATAGAATAGTATATAATCGCTGCCCTCCTTCATTAAGTTGTGGGCGTGACAAGCAAGGGGGTGCACGCTTGAGCCGATTTGGAAATTGACAAAATTAGGCAGCGATCGCATTGTTAGTTTCCCCTTTCTCGACACATATTTATGTTGTTGTAACTCTAGTTAACGAGCAGGCTAATTGTCAGATCACCAAAGTTGTCAGAAACCCAAATTTTACAAACAGAAGACTTTCCTCTCTCTTTAATTAATTTGTTGAAAATGTGTTGTATGTCTGAATGCGTGTTCGTGTTCGAAATTTGTTAGACGCCTCAATTAACCCGAAAGAAACACAAGCGTGGATCTATTTCCACCTTTTACTTCAAAACAATACGAAATTATTCAATTGAGTTTTTTTTAACTTAGGTTCATGTAATATTCCCACTCACACTAACTAGATATATTCCTCAATCACACACAATCCAAAAGAAGGTTCTTGGTCGATAAAATGAATAATGTTCCTTTACAGTTCCGCACGTACGAGATGCAATACACTAGTATCCACAGTCACTCCTAAATGTTAGTGTCAGACCAGTTCTTGAAAATCAGAAGTAGAAGACGTTTACCACGACGTGTGGATAATGGCGATGATCCTGAAGACAGGTGAGGATACTGAAGACGACGGTGAAATTGAAGACGACCGAGGTTGTGGAAGATGGCGATGATATTTAGATGGGCGATGATAAGACCCACTGGTCCAGTCGTGGTTGAAGAGTAGTTAACTAAAGTTCTTTTCAACGCAAGCCAATATTTCAACGTTTCGTCAATGTAACAATTCAATCTCTGTTTACTTGCACTCGTAAGTTGACGTTCATGTACACTCAGACAAGAGTATTAATATCTTCACAACATGTGTTCTTAGTCGTTTAGCTTTGGGAACCAGGAACAAACTCTGCAAATCAGCGGATTCCTACGCGGTCTATAAATGTGCTCTCCTTAGCACTACTTTCCGTAAGCCCTAGACCCTCTAGCGGACCCGAAATCAAACTTCAACTCGTAACTACCAGAGCTCGACTCTGCAATAAATACTCGAAAGGTATATCCTCTCGGATAAATACATTAAACAACAGAAATCCATTTCTGTTACTTGGGGTTCCAGCTCTCGGACTTGAAACCTATCCCTATACTTCGAGTCAATTGCTATAAAGCTCTTGTCACCTTTGATAGCCGACCACGGGCTTACTAACGTTAACGGTTTTGATGTTACTCCATGGTGTAAAATGGACAAGCAAAGCTTGGGGGTGCTGGCAACCATAATATACTATCCGGTCAAGTGATGTCTAAATCCCATAATATTTGGGTGTTCGAGAACATTGTAGAAGGTTTGTCTCCAATCATTCAGCACTTTTGTGCCCACGCAGTACCTTTTGTTCTTAAAGTCGCAGTGAAACACAGGAAGACCTCGTCACTCTTCACAGTTCGAACTGTCGCTAACCTGCTGGCTGAACTCCCTATTTCCTGTCTTTCTTTTGTAAAAGTAAACTGTACTAGGCGTTCCTGACACTAGTGAAACCCATAAACGCAATACCCCTTGACACATCACAGAGTAATACCGCAACAACGTGTACCACAACAGCCGTTTGCATCAAGCATAATTAAAGCCAATCTCAAATGTTGCTTACATTTGAGATCGGCAAGATATATGATAAAAGTGATTTTCTTTATTTTCAACGGGCATTGATATAATTGTGTCTACAGCAGCTCAAGTTCATTTGAAATTGGCTTGATCATTTACACTCAGAATAAATAGTCATCGATATGCCTGCAAAATTTCATTCAATCCGGACAAAGACGTAAATAACCTTCTCTGGACATTTCGGGCAAAAAATACCATATGTTCATCATCCCATATCAGTAAGATTACTGACGTATGTCACACTGACAGTGACAGAAAGTTCTAGTAGTGAAAATCCTAAGGAAATCTACGGCTTCTGTGTTTTCGCTAGAATATTCCTCCCAAGCAGTTGTGGTCCGAGTGGACTGTCTTCACGTCCCCGTCCTTCGTTATCGTGCACCCGCTGTTGCGAGCGCACAGCGTCCTCTTTCAAAAATGAAAAACACCGTGGGTGCCGAACACAGGGCCACTCCACGCCATCCCGAGTCGCATACTAAGTCATCAGTTGCTGCGGGACGTGACATTGAAGCGCAAAGTTGAGGTGTGCCATACCTGCAGGACCAGCGAACATAAGCGATCTCAGTTGACAACATCGCGAAGAAAAGCCGGGGAATCTCTCCCACAGGTAGGTTAGCTGCGATAGTTTTGTACAAATTGTTGGCTGGCGCGCGAACATACTGTCTTCAGGGAGAAAAGAGAAGAGAACAGCTGTGTGTTCTGAACGCTCAAAATCCCAGGGTGCACGACTGTGTGTAAGCCACTTCTCTGTGCTGTGGGGATCTGAGCACACCATAAGTGCGACGTTGACTTGGGACTGTTGTCCAGGTAGGATTGTGACATTTTTCAAAGCGTGACTCATGCGACTGCTTCTACTATTGCTTTACTTTTCTTTAGTAAACAGAATTCTCGGAAATCGAAAACTAAAATGGCTCTGTACCGTGCGGAAGGAGAGGGCACATGAGCGGTGAGGACTTCAGAATGTAATTCCGTTGGAGTTCAAAATTTGAGATTAGTCCAGTTGGTGACGCCTTCATGCGTGTATTAAAGGTCTCCAAACTGATTTCAGTCAACATTATTTTGACGATAGACAAAGTAGAAATTTTAGATAAACTGAAAGCATTGCTGATTTTATTCAGTAGTAGCATGTACTTTTTAAACACTCCCCGCACATTAAACTGCCTGTCCGCACTCGCCATCTTACTTCAGCTATCAGTCTGGTGGTTCTTTCAGAGCATACCTGTAGTCCACCATCCCGATGTGCACCCAGTTCGCGGCTGGACGGTAATCAACCCATAACAAACCAACCGCGAGTTAATTGTCCCTCACGCCCTCTGTGTCGCGTCTCTTTATGTGTGGGGTACTTTTATAGACTGCCGCTCAAACTGCACTGTCTTGGTTGTATCAGATTCCGGACAGTAAAGTTCTTTCATTCGAGAGATTCATGGGTAGTGGGTTCAGATTACGTCTCAGATTTTTCATGCGGCCCTGCTGTCATGAGAGTTGCGAACAGTTGGTCGACTGCGGTAGTGATGTGCAGAAAAGCACGAACGTTTTGTTCTGCTGTGCGCTTTCCTTGTAGCGCTCCCTCAACCTCAGCTGACCACAATCCCCGTAGCTCTATTAAAAATCGCATCCTGTTGTGCACAGAGACCATCTTTGGCTTGAGACATCTCTGTACATGGCTACCTTCTTGCTACGATTGTAGCCTTAGTTGCTGATCCTTCACAAAACTAACCCCATCCAAATGATTTATTTGTTGCTTTTAAATCCCGGCTGTTAGTGCTTGGGGGTTTTTTCCCCCTTGGGGCACAGGATCCGAACGCACAACGCTAAATATCTATTTTGGCAGAGCTGTTTACCAAACATTTTATGAAAAATTTTGCGCTGCATTGCGGCTTTGACTTGGGACTGTTGTTCAGGTAGGATTGTGACATTTTTCAAAGCGTGACTCATGCGACTGCTTCTACTATTGCTTTACTTTTCTTTAGCAAACAGAATTCTCGGAAATCGAAAACTAAAATGGCTCTGTATCGAGCGCAAGGAGAGGGCACATGAGCGGTGAGGACTTCAGAATGTAATTCCGTTGGAGTTCAAAATTTGAGATTAGTCCAGTTGGTGACGCCTTCATGCGTGTATTAAAGCTCTCCAAACTGATTTCAGTCAACATTATTTTGACGATAGACAATGTAGAAATTTTAGATAAACTGAAAGCATTGCTGATTTTATTCAGTAGAAGCATGTGTTTTTTAAACACTCCCCGCACATTAAACTGCCTGTCCGCACTCGCCATCTTACTTCAGCTATCAGTCTGGTGGTTCTTTCAGAGCATACCTGTAGTCCACCATCCCGATGTGCACCCAGTTCGCGGCTGGACGGTAATCAACCCATAACCAACCAACCGCGAGTTAATTGTCTCTCACGCCCTCTGGGTCGCGTCTCTTTGCAGCCCCCCCTCCCCCGAGGGTCGTGAGGGAAGACGGAAAGCAAGTTATCCGTGTAACGTACGTTATGGCTCAACGCCAGAGTTTATCAACATGGCCAACAACAGAGTATTCGGTGAGGTCGCTACTCTAATAATGTGCCACGTGGCCGTCTTTATCTCGTTCGTGTACTTCGCTATAAGCCTATAACGACTCTTCTGTTCCTTACTGCCCCCTCCCCCCCCTGCTTACTATGTGCGTGAAGGGGGAACTTTTTTAGACTGCCGTTCAGACTGCACTGTCTTGGTTATATCAGATTCCGGACTGTAAAGTTCTTTCATTCGAGAGTTTCAAAATCCGAAAAACGAATTCTGGACAATCGAAAAGTAAAAGCGACTGCTTCTACTATTGCTTTACTTTTCTTTAGTAAACTGAATTTTGACAACCGAAAACTAAAATGGCTAGTCTGTACCGAGCGGAGGGCGAGGGCACATGAGCGGTGAGGACTTCAGAATGTAATTCCGTTGGAGTTCAAAATTTGAGATTAGCGCAATTGGTGCCGCCTTCATACGTGTATGTAAAGGTCTCCAAACCGATTTCAGTCAACATTTTTTTGACGATAGACTAAGTAGAAATTTTGAAAAACTGAAAGCACTGCTGATTTTATTCAGTAGTAGCATGTACTTCCGTTTTCCGCGTAATGTCAAACTTCGAAGGTGTTCCCAGACTTAAACGACAAGGATTTTACATTCACAAAGTTAAAAGAAGGCTTTTTAAGACTTCCTACAATTACAAAAGGAGAATTAGCCCAGGCATGTGATAGTTTATGCGGGTGCTTAAACTACAGGAGTAATAATATGTTTCTGGTAAACCTCTGGTAAACCTCAGAACACATTGTCTTCTCATTCATGATTAATGCTTTGGCCCACCTCAGTGATTTTCAAGCTGAAACAGGAAAGTTCCTGAAAAAAATAAAGGCATAAAACTAATAGAACTTACAAGTGTGTGTGTGTTCGTCTTTAGGATATAATTCACATAAACAGCATGTTCAGAGTGCATTATAAACTATCAACTGGCTTACCGAACAAAGTGAACTGTATTTCCACTGAGTTTTACAAAGGTAGATGTCTGTTTAAAAGTTAACTGCTGTTGAGTCATTACTTCCCGCTTGGCTGGCAGTGTTGGCAGTTTATGAACTCAGCAATAGTAACATTCCTGCGATTACATACAGTGGCCATCCTTGTTAAATGGAATCTTTTAGATTTGTCTTTTTATTAAGACAGGCATACAAAACACTTACAGTGTATATGTAAATTTGATATTTACGTTCTCTATTTCCCTTCAGGGATTCACATGCAATGACTGCAGAATATGTTTTTCAAAAACCTATGAAGGCATTTTTGATCTCTTATTAAGAGAACAGCTTCTGCAAAGTGTAACCAAAGATTTAGCCCTATTTCTCAGAGAGAAAGATATCAGAAAGGCTCAAGAGATGGTAGACCATCCCGAAAGATATCGAATAGCACATCCAGGGAAAACACTAGCCCGAAGAAGCGACGCGTGTGGTTTCGCAACTGTCGGTCAACACACATACAAACCATACGCCAAAGAAAGAAGACACCAGGTAGGTAGGTAGGTATTTGGGCTTAACGCCGTGCCAGCAACTAAGGCTATATCACGGCGG
>SMGT01000355.1:0-22483 GCA_004794575.1 Lanistes nyassanus | reverse complement strand
GGAAACAAGTTCTTGTCTCTACGATAGCGTAACGTCCGATCACGTTTACAGAGGGGGTGGGGGGAAGGGAGGCCTCGTCCACTAGTAACACGGTTTGAGCTTCAATAACCACATCGTCTAGTGTTCAGATGTCTCCCTTGGCGAGTGTCCAGGTGTCTCTCTGGGTCGACACGAGACTCTAAAAAACCCACGTCCTTACACCTTAACTTAGTAAACGCATCACAAACTTTACTAAGTATGACTTATTTTACTCTGCTATGGGACCCGAAACATTTCGTGCCCTCCTTCCGTCTGGGCAAAACCTATTCTATAGGCAACCACTATATTCAATAGAGACCACTGACATATTCTCGAAGTTCGCCGAGATGAATGCATACACAATTGGCAACTTTTGTACTAATCACCAACAGACGTATAAATGAAGTTTTGGATGGTGAGATAGTTGTGTGGCAGTTAGACAGCCTGATGTTTTCTGTTTTAACAGGTGTAATGGGATGCCTGTGGAAAGGTGAACAGCCTGAGTGCCAGGTAGAAAACGGTTTCCTGTACGACACCAACGTGTCATCATATCTTACTCTTCGGATAAAGGAAGTGACGAAAGAGACAGCAGGCAATTATTCATGTTGGCACGCGGGCTCTGACACCAGTCAGCAGAAAACGTGTTCCCTGGATATTGCTGACAATGGTATTTACTGCCGACAATGCAATTGGTTATCTGAAATATTATTTCAAATCTTGTTTGAGGGCACGTTTTTTATACTCATACCTTCGGACATTGTCTCTCTCCTTCTCTCTCTCTCCCTCACACACACACACACACATAGACAGAGAGAGAGAGGAACGCACACAAGTGTGTGTGTGTGTGTGTGTGTGTGTGTGTGTGTTTGTGTGTCTTTGGCTGTGTGTATGTGTGTTTGGGTGTTTCAGTATGTGTGTCTGTGTCTGCAACTTTTTTGAGTCCAAAAGGTTGCTATAAATGAGATAGTTCTCGACTGTTTTCCACTATTTCGAAATCAAGGCAAGGTGTTTTCTTCATCCCGGAGGTGCATGTAGAATTGCAAACGACACAACAAAGTATACACGTATTGACGTGGGAGATGATAATAAGTGAAACACTTACAGAAATCCTGGTCGTCAGCTGTTATACCCTTCGTACAAGAAGAATCAAGGAAAGAGAACTTATCTGGCTTTCCTTTTAAAAAAAATACTGACTCGGTGGTCTAGTTGTCAAGGAGGTCGGTGGTTCACATCCCGGCCGAATAATCCCTAAGACTTGAGAATCTAGTATCTGCCCTGCCAGATGCCTGGCACTATAGGGAACAGTACTAGGACTGGTTGGCCCGGTGTCAGTATAATGTGACTGGGTGGGACAGAGGCCTGTGTTGGGACAGCAGTCCCACGTGTTGCGTTTTGTACATTTGTCTAAGCAACACCGTCCTGATATGCACCTAGTTTGCGACTGGAGGTTAACCAATGCAAAATCAACCAACCATTTAAAAAATATATATTTGCAGCCGACTCGCCTTATAGAATTTCACTTTCAAATAGCCGAGTCCAATGGTGAGCTTTTAAAAAGATGGAACCCTTTGATATCAACTTGTTGCCAGTACTTACCATTTTCCCCAGCAGCTAGCAGCCTTAGGACGTCTCAATAGTGTCACATTTATTTTCATAACTACTTACTCATGTATGTGAGTGACTTGGTTTTGGTATTATTTCATGTAAGAGTTTCTTTTTTCCTATCTTTCTGGACTGCTGCCATCAGTTATTAATAATGGTTGTTGTCGGACGTGTTGAGCGCCAACTGTTAATACAGCAGTCTGTCGCCTTTCCGCTAGTTTTATTATTACACAAGCATTATCATTAACTGTATCATTATTTACTGTAAGTGTTAATTACTCGTATAGTTGTAACAATGTTTTCTAGCATTAGATGTAACATTAATATTAATATTGACTTATTACATTTTTTTCTATTTTAGCTGAAGATCAAAGTTTCACGACGTTGGCCATTGTGCTGCCGGTGGGATTGATAGTTCTGATTATACTTGTGCCTGCTGCTATCGTCTATTTATTGAAATATAAACGGTAAAGTGTAAAAAAAATAACTAATGTGTGCCAGTCTGTAAAAAAGTTAGCATAATGTGGCGTAACTATGTGATCGATGAGATTTGACATCTGTCTGGAAGACTTGTGTGACTAAACGACAAACAAGTTTTACATAAAGTTCTCCGTAACACGTAACATCTGAAACACACGAAAACACTCAAAAAAACAAGACTATACAAGACTATACAGCAAGGAATGATCGTAAAATAATAGTGACTTTATTTTTGTTAAAAAATATGATGTATTTTAATTCATTGTATAATTCCGGGATCTGCAGTTCAGTACAATATGAGAACAATATTTATAGAAAGAGACACAAATACAATACATTAAAAGTAGTTTCTCTTTAGTAACTATGAACGTAATTGTTTACAAACATTCTGTCCTTCCACAGGCGGCGCGAGATGGGGGCTGATGGTGAAGAAGGTCAACCGATGCTCGAGGTAAAGATGAACAAATATTTGTTACGTGTTCATACATCCCTGCACATGTAGTTTATGAAAAAACAATTAACAACAGATTTTTCTTAATGACTTTGTCTTTTATTTCATACACGCTCTCTCTCTCTCTCTTTCAGTCCGTCTCTTTCCTCCTCCCCTCTCTCTTCTCTCCCCTGTCTCTCTCTTCTCTCCCCTGTTCCCTGTCGCTCTCAGCCACACCACATTCCTTTTCACTCGGGCGGACTACACTAGGTACAGGATTTGAAAATGTTCCCATCAGTTCATTTCCTTGACCCTATGATTATGGCAGGGGCTTGGCTAACGGTTTCATCTTTTTACACGATAATATAGTGTCTTTGTCATTTCCAAGTTACACAGTGACAAACTACACAAAGCTCTTGGTCCCTCAGTCCTCACGTGGCGCCCACGCTATAAACTATATACCAGACCTACACACTAGCGTATCGGAGCCCTTCATAGATTGCAGAGTCCTTGAAATCACTGGCTCAGTCCCCCGTTCTATACTTGACAACGCTTGCCGTACTGTATAGGAGCGGGCCGTTCGCTCAGTGTTCCAGAGCGTGATATCTGGTCGCCTCCTTCTTTTCTGCAAAACACAGCAGCAGTTCTCTTATGATCACAACAGTACGAGTCTTCGATCAGCATAGAGAAAACAGGCAAGCCAGGTGACTTGAGTTCGGGGGGGGGGNNGCAGTTTCATTATATCCCTGCTGACACAATGTTCTTGTCTGTCCCGTAGCCTCGGAGACAGTTTGAGAACGACTGACGTCTTGGCAACCAGCTTCCTCCATTTCTCTCTATACTGTGCCAGTCTGTGGATTTTTGAAAACCTTATTAGATGTGTCCATCCTTGGAATTATTGATAGGAGAGGACTGAAAATTTTATGGCGCTCAGGCGTGAAATTGATCATGAAAAAGTCCAGAAAAACCTTTCTGCCTTTCAAATGCTGCCTTTGTTTATTGAACTGCTGACAGTTTACAGTCAAGAACATTTTCTAGCTGTTTGGTTATTTTTAATCTTACCTCAAACTCAGCAACAATTTAAGTCTTGTTTTGCTCCAGAAACCAGGCCCTGTGACCAAGAGTTTCCAAGAACACCTTGTGAAAAAAGTCTCCGAAAAGTATCCGAACTGGTCACAGTCCTTCTATTTCGTTCCTCCAGTCTTTTTCAACAGAACTCGGTACAGACAACAGTCTGTGGGAGGTCAGTCTGTCTACGTCCCTGACCCGTCTGACCCCAGTGACGTCAGACATGACCTTGCCATGCAGCACGTCATTCACTGTTTACGTCACATGGCGGAAAGTCAAGGGGAAGTAATGTTTGTCCTGACACAGTTCAGGTATGAAGACTACCTGAACAGTCCTGACACGGACTACCTACACCACCGTCTCCCAATGCCTGCTGGTCTGCGAGAGACAGACAATGGCGCCGCGTGTTTTGATTTTCTCATCGTCCATCGACTACACGGGCTGCTGGTTGGTGTGGTGAAGGCTGTCAGTGACACAGGTGGAGACAGTCAAAATAAGGAAGAAAACGTCGGTCACGTGATTGTGCAAGAAGTCACAGAAGCCGTACAACAGTTGGAGAAGGCAAAACGTATGACACAACATCTCATGTCGGATCAGGAACAGCAGCTGACCGTCCGACAGACCTTGATACTACCCAACCTGAGGCGCTCATCACTTCGGGACGCTCTCAGAAATCACGATGACCTGGTTCAGGTAAAGTTAAGTTCATTTCTTGTCAAAATATTTTAAATCTTTATAGGAGCATTACATGCTTACATACATTTATTAAATCCAAAATTAATAGTTTTCCTGATGTGCACAATAATAATCGTATTGTAAAGTTTGGCTTGGGTGTGTATCCTTAGTCAGAAATCACCCTGACCTGATTGAGGTAAATTTTAGTTCGTTTTTGTGTCAGCATATTTCAAATCTTCATGTGAGCATTATATGTTTGTACACATTTATTAAATTCAAATTAATAATTTTCTTGACTTGCAGACTAACATTAATGTTGTAAAGTTTGGCATATATGTGACCAATATATGACAATAGTTATTAGAATATTACAATATTAAAAACAATTTACATCTAGTAAAATCCAATCAACAATTTAAAACCACTCTGTCTACTGTTGTGACCACAGACGTTCACACTCATGCCGGTACCTTCAACACTTTTAATCCCCGTACCTTGTACTAGTTGTAGTCAAGAGGGTCAATTAGTTTTCTGTGGTGTGGTGTGGTGCGGTGTGGTGTGTGTGTGTGTGTGTGTTGTGTGCTTAAGTGCGTAGTTGTGTGCATGCGTGTGTATATGTGTGTATATGTCTATATATGTTTGTATTTATGTTTGTATACAAAACAGACCTTACGTGAGTGCTTGGGAGCAAACTGCGTGGACGACCCTACAGACCTGTGTCTGTGTGCTGAGCAGCTTTACGACTCCAAGACACCGTGGGACGTCAGTCATACTGTGGTGACTAACATGGAAGGTCCCTGGAAGTGGAATTCAACCCGTGCTGAAGACGTCACCATGAATGAGGAACTGTATCTGAACATCATAGCAAGGTATCTTCATGACGAATATAAGGGTGTGTGGATATGGCGAAAAAAATGATATAGGTGGTGTCACAACTTGGGAGATTTCTTTTTGCTCTTGACGGGTCGTCTGCTCTGCTCGCTCTCACGACCACCGTCAAGAGTGTGACATATGCGTAGGTGGAACTATCACTGTATTACTAAAATTAATTGATATGATTTCTTAATCATATGGCCGAGCCCCCACCACCTACAGTCTCCCATAAAGAACAACAAAAGACCGTAATACAGTGAACACAAAATAGAAGAATGTATTGTTGATATAAACAGTGAGTATTTACAATCAAGACAATATATGTTACAAGTCGTTTCAACTCTAGGGCTCCCGCAATTTCCTTCTGTTTGAGCTAGGTCTACTATAACATCTAATACCTCCCTACATCACCCTCCTCGCCATTAAACACAATGACAAACCACGTACCTTAATCCCGCCTTTGCATACGAGATAAAGAATGACCACGTGATACACAACACTCACAGAACACAACACTCATTCCCGAATGCTTCTTACAGTCCGCAAGACAGTCTGTACGTTGGAGCGCTCCTTTGATCCTTGGATATGTTCACCGGTAGATACCCTGAAGACCTCTTGAACCCCTCCACGTAACAGCAGACTTCGATGCTGACGATCACACATGCCACAGAGGATATGACGTTTTCCAAAGGGTGACACACAGCCCCTTGAGCTCACCCCAAGAGCTCGGTTACAGACAGCCTCCTTGTAAGGCTGGACCTTCGCCCCCTGCTTCAGACGGTTGTCTTATCCGCGGTCTTCGGTCTCCCTCCTTTACGTTCTGCAGTCCTCTCCCGCCCGGTCAGCGTAGAGGTTTCCCACAGCAAAGGAACACGTGCTGCTAGAGTCTCACGCCAGTCTGGAAGGATCACACACCTTCGCAGAGTCCCTTGCGTTATGCAACTGGTCTACTCAAGCCACGTGCCGTTGCTACTAGACTTCCACACGTCTAGCAGAACGAGACACCTCAAATTCTGCAGCTGAATCCTTCAGCCTTCAGCAGACTTGTACCACAAGACACGTACGCCTCACCACAGCAGCTCTTCTTCACAGGAGTTCAGGCTAACAATGCCCTCACTGTAGATTTCGCTGAAGATGTCCTCTCACAGGATATTTCTGGGCGTAAGACATCCTCTCACAGGATGTTTGGGCAGAAGATGTTCTCTCACAGGATGTTTGGGCGTAAGATGATTTGACGGTCTAAACCAGTCCTTTTATTCTCAACTTTCGTCCATAGATTCTTTCATTCACACGCACGTGGTCAACAAGGCGGTTACATGTATCAACCAATCAGGCCAGAGACAGTAGAAGCCACACCCCGTGTCAACTAGCAGAACACGCCCCTAAGTGGACACCTAGTGTTGACACAACTACCCCCTCCCCTTCCTGGTCGTTTACACCCTTCGGCTACATCAAAGCCCTTGATGCTCGATACTACGCGTCACTGGATTCCTCCAGCTACGTAATGTTCTCCGGAACAAACTAAAGCACACCTGGTCAGCCAGACACCTGCACTAGTTCCACCCCAGCTGCCCTAGGGTAAGTGACACCTTGCCCCTGGCTTCTAGGGCCAGCACTCCTGGTCATAAGTGTGAACAGGGACCGAACCTGGGTTGGTGATGACGTGAGCGGCCAGATGGCGGCTTGAACAAGGAATAATAGACCTTAATTAGGGCCGGAGAGTCGAGGATGGATCACCTGGAATCTATGGTGCAATCTCCTTGACCCACCAGACCCCAACACGTGACAGGTGGATGATCTTAAGATTTGCTAGCGCGTTTTCGCCGCGTGTGCCGCATATACAATTCTCTTTCTGAGCTATTACCGTTCCTAACACTATAAGCTGGATATATTTTACTGTTGTTAATATCTGGTAAAGTTACTCAAAAACATATCGATACGACTAGAGAAGATTTTTTAAGGAACAATAACATGGTTTATGCAGGGGGGTTTATTTTGGGGGGAGGGTACCGTGGATCAATGTATGTGAAAAATATTAACTGTGCACTACTTGGCTGTTGCAGGTTTTTTGGCCCAGCTACTGAGTTGTCTCTGCGGGTTCCGGATGACTATGAACACTTCTCTCTGCCCAAGACTTTCGTTGACGCTGTATCTTTGACAGGAGACTTGTACGGCCGTACGATGATGACTAAAGAAAATATGGATTTGTTGGAGAAATCCAAAGTCTTCCTTTTTGGCAGGCCGAATACTGGTAAAACCAGACTGATGACTCTTGTTGGAAGGAAATGGCTAGCCAGCGGTCACGACGTGGTCATCGTGAAGGACAGCTCTGTAAAGACTGACACGTTCCTCTCACGACACTTGAAGTCACTGAGAACATCTAGAAATACACAGCCCACTGCTGAATGCGTACATGGGAACGTTTACGACGAAATGTGTGATTTCAAGTCACGAAAAGTCACACAGAAAACGATCGAGGTTATGAAGAAGAAATACAATCAAGAAACTTATATTCTCCTGCATGGCGCACATCTTGAAGGGTTGGTATCATTTGAAAAATAAATTATTAAAACGCGACAGACAGACAGACAGACAGACAGACAGACAGACAGACAGACAGACAGACAGACAGACAGACAGACAGACAGACAGACAGACAGGGGGAACAAAACTTCTCATTTTCCCACTTCATCACTTTTGATCCCTCTGTGACAGCGGAATGGCTTCTCGCAAGCTTTCGTTTTCTTTGCTCTATCCCCCTCCCCCTCTCTCTGTCTCTGTCTCTCAATATTACCGTTATTAACAAGCTACCATGGATTTTCCTACTGTACTGGTGATGTGTGTCCAGCACTAGGTTACGGAATACATTGCACCGAGATTCAAAACTGTCCCCCAGTTGTGGTGAGAGAAATAGCAGACGACAAACCAGATTATGGTAAAGGTACCGGTGCAAAAGAAACACCTGACTACCTACCCCCCACAGACGGTCCGCCAGTGAAACACATCCACCACACAAAGACGCACTCAGCAAAATCGCCTCACGAATGTCCGGAATGCGGGCGGGAGGTTGGCAGTTTTCTGACCAAAACTCTTTTTTGTCAAGGCAACAGGTAGATTGTTTCTTTTTTATTTGTAAAGTATTTTTTTCTGAAGTCGCGGAGTTAATGTTCTGTAATAGAAACTAGGAGGTAGCGTGTAGCCAGCCAAAGCGTCTACTTTTGGCTGGTCATATAAAGGGGATAACTATTTTTAGCAATCTCTAGGTGCCTACAAAACTCCATGGCAATCATTCAAATCAGTTTAAAGGTTTTTAAACGTCGTAAAACGGGCTTGACACAGACAGGCTGCCACGCAAGGCGTACAGCATGTTGCTAGAGCTCCACAACAGAGGCAAAGTGTGCTGGGCTTCGGACGTTCACAGAACGCTGTATACGTATGGATTTGGATTTGTGTGGGAAAACCAAGGTGCAGATAATGTAAATGGCTTCTTGGGCGAATTTAAACAACGACTTATCGATTGCTATACACAAGAATGGCTATCGCACATTTCGAACAGTCCAAGGTTGAATGTGTATGCAGTTTTTAAGTCCTCTTTATTTTTAGAACCCTATCTAAAGTGCATCAAAAACAAGGTGCTAAGAGATACCCTGACTAGATTTCGAATGGGCATTTCAGCTCTTAAAACCCATACAAACAGGTACAAAATAGTCCCACCACAAGAATTACACTGCCCTTTGTGCAAAACAGAATAAGACGAAGAATTTCATTTCCTTTTTAACTGTGTCCATTTAAATGATTTGAGATCAAGATACCTTCCATGCAAGTATACATTATATCCTTCACATTTTACCCTGTCTCGTCTGATCCAAGATTTCCGTAGCTCTGCTAATTTAGCCAGATATCTTTATCATAGTTTTAAGCGCCGAAATGAATTAGAACTTTCATGGACGTAAATATTTACCACAGTCGTCGTATCATTTATTATGAAATTACTGGCTATGTATCATGCTCATGCCCCCATTGTAAAGGCCATGTGGCCAGAGACAATAAAGTTTTCGTTTCGTTTTCGTTTTCTCTCAATATTACCGTTATTAACAAGCTACCATGGATTTTCCTACTCTGCGATCGGCTGTGCCTTTAAGACTGCTTTCTTTTGTTTTTCCACATCAGTGTGTGGGGGGTGCAGGTTGGTGGGGGAGGGACTGTAATTTTGTGCACCCGTCCGTGCGTGTTCGTGGGGTAAGATCAGACTGTACGGAAGACATTGTACAGATAACAAACGAGCAGGAAAAATCACGCCAAACAGCAAAGCTGGGTTTTCTTTAGCAACAAAACAGAATTCATTTTTAAAACATTAACAGGTGTAGTCATAAACAAATGGAAAATAAAATCTGCGACGTGCACTTCCCGCTAGCATTAAAAGCAATTAATATAATGGACAGGAAAAAATGGTAACTTGACTGGTCCGTTATTGTTGGCACAGTTTGATAGGTGGAAGTTAGTCCAATTTATTATCAGATCAGAAGGGAACAGTGCAATCAAAATAGAAGCTGTTAACACTTCGACTTTTTTAACAGAAGACGCACAGATTACAATTTCGTTAGCCTGCCAGCAGCCTTTAGTCTGACACCACCACAACGCCTGACTGACAATTTTTATGGCTTGAAGTGATTTGATTGTCCACTGGATGGCCTCCGCCTTATCACATAATTATCATATTGTTGGGCATGTTTTCTGCTGCAGAACGCATATCGTGGAATTCTGTCACAACCTGGACAAGCAAATTGAAGATCTTCATCTGTGGGCAAGCTGTACTGGTGATGTGTGTCCAGCACTAGGTTACGGAATACATTGCACCGAGATTCAAAACTGTCCCCCAGTTGTGGTGAGAGAAATAGCAGACGACAAACCAGATTATGGTAAAGGTACCGGTGCAAAAGAAACACCTGACTACCTACCCCCCACAGACGGTCCGCCAGTGAAACACATCCACCACACAAAGACGCACTCAGCAAAATCGCCTCACGAATGTCCGGAATGCGGGCGGGAGGTTGGCAGTTTTCTGACCAAAACTCTTTTTGTCAAGGCAACAGGTAGATTGTTTCTTTTTTATTTGTAAAGTATTTTTTTCTGAAGTCGCGGAGTTAATGTTCTGTAATAGAAACTAGGAGGTAGCGTGTAGCCAGCCAAAGCGTCTACTTTTGGCTGGTCATATAAAGGGGATAACTATTTTTAGCAATCTCTAGGTGCCTACAAAACTCCATGGCAATCATTCAAATCAGTTTAAAGGTTTTTAAACGTCGTAAAACGGGCTGTTTTAGTACACATCCCGAAATCATCCAGTAGGTAAGCACGGCTTACCAGCAATCGTCAGCCTGCATACTATAATATTGGCGCTCCGATGTTTTCTTGAATGAACAGTTAAACCTCATTCATTTTCGTATTCTTGCTGTAATGGATCCACACCACAGAATAATTTCAATGCGGTGATCTGTCTATTTTTGTACAGCTGAAGTCACCATGGACATCCAGGAAAATAAAGTAGAAAACCAAACGGGAGAAGACATTACGGAACCGACTTTAGTCTACAGAAATAAACCCGCAAGACTTCCAGTACCAAGGGAACCTCTGAGTTTTGGAGACAGTCTAATTGTTTTTGAATTTCAAAAGCATTGGTGGAAACGAGACATCAATGTAGATCATGGTTTTGTGAGAGCCTTGAAGGACATGGAGGTGCAAGTTATCAACGTCGATGAACCCAATATGATTGCTGATAACGACAGCGACATCGCGATGGCGTTACACATCCGGCACATGCAGACATACAGGACGAAGAAGAAAATTGTTGTGTACGTGGAAGCCAATTCTCCAGACAAAGATGACGGGAACAGGCGACGAGCTTTCACAAGCTGTACATCTCAGCTCATTCTTGTTCATGCACGGCAACAAAAACAGAAATAGTTCTGTGCTGATTGTGTGTGCGCGCGTGCACCCGTCCGTCGCACGTACAAGAATATAACAGACTAACAGTTTTCAAGGTGTATTGTGAAAGTTACATCGAGTGTCCCGAAAAGAATATGCATAGCCATTCTATGAATGGCAAAGTTCTTGCTGTTATCAAAGACATGTATTTTCTATTCGAAACCCTATATTAAAACCCAGCAAGGCCTATCTCCCTTTTTTTTAAACTTGTAATGTGGGTGTCCGTCAAGGCGAAAACTTGTCACCCTTACTGTCCCCCCTGTTTTAAAATGACTTAAAGTTGTTCCTC
The DNA here is from genome assembly GCA_004794575.1 of Lanistes nyassanus. NCBI lineage: Eukaryota > Metazoa > Mollusca > Gastropoda > Architaenioglossa > Ampullariidae > Lanistes > Lanistes nyassanus. Next base: position 11,066 of record SMGT01000355.1, on the reverse strand, counting down.
TCAGTGCTGAAGGATTGAATTTCCCACGTGACTACGCAGAGTTTCAACTTTGCTGATATTGGAAAGGATATGTATATATTTTTGGTTTTAGATGCTGATGATACGATCTTACTAGCAGAAACTGCCCAGGACATACAGAAAGCTCTTAACGCTCTCCACTGTTATTGTTAGACATTATATGGATCACAAGCAAATGTCAGCAAAACTAAAACCATGACATTCTTACTCGGAAAAGTGAGAAAAGTTTCACATTTCTTTTTCGATGTACATCAGTAAAGGCTTGATTTTCGCAATCCATCGCAACATCAAGCATCTGATCATTTGCATGCGCGTGTGCATTTATGTGTGCGTGTGGGTGGCTTTGTGTGCGCGTAAACCTGTCTGGGAGTTATGTAGCTGAATGTTGTGATCAACTTTTGTCATAATTGCTGAAACAGGCAATGTAAAATATGCAAACAGCTCGTAATGAATTCAACCCAACTACTAAACAAATTTTCACCTTGATAGAGTTAGTTACAAAATATACAAGCTGAACTACTAACAACAGCCGGTTTTATCAATGTTAATGGAATTGCTTGAGTAGCGCATACATAACTAGAATCCGGGTCTCAAAGCAAACTCCTTCTGCAGAGAGCCCAAGTGAAATATGCCGGTAGGTCTGCCTACCTGCCTTGCTGCCTGCACGGCCACTTATTCCTGTATTTATCGGTGAAATACAATCGTCCCAAAGACCCCCGCCCCCCCAAAAAAGAAGCATTTCAAAATTGGGAAAAGAACTCGCCACTAGTGCTTACCTGGCCGGGTGTAACCCTACTGGCAGTGACTGATCGTGGCTGCACTTCACAAAGATAGCGCGATTGTTGAGCTCACGATAGCCGTGCCGGTAAATTTATTGGTGCTCAGCCGGTAAGTCGGTACCTTGCTGCTGCTAAAATTGGAGGTTCTGTACATGCCTGTGGTGTTGCTCAGGCAACAACAGCGAGATAGACATTATCGATTATGAAGCACCTAATGAGCATGCCCGACAGCGACACCGGGAGCTGTTTACAAATAGACCCATAGGCAGTTGCCTTGCTCAGATCTTCTCTGAGCACAAATGAACGCAAACCATCTGAATACCGCAGTAACGTTATTACCTCTCTGATGCAGGAAGCTCTGTAGCTAACCGACGGCAAATTACCTGACTTCGGGTAAAACCGACCCCCAACGTGAACACTAGCCCTGGTCTATTTCAATATAAGATAGAGGTAAAGAATGTCCCATGACCTTTTCATGGCTTTAAGAAGTGGGTGTTTGGGAACACCACTTTTCTGTAAAGCCAGCATCGTGAGGGTTGTTCCCAACTATTCTCACTTGCTACCTTACCTTCCCTAACCCATGGGTCCAATGCCCGTGAGTCCAATATTCGAAGGCTGAATTCCAACCACTCAGCCATCCAATTCCCTGATTCCCTCTATGCCAAGCAAAACAAATATTGTTTGGAAACAAGTTCAAAGGTTTGAGTAAATCCAGTGACCTTGATAAGCCCAAGGTTAACTAGAGCACAAGACCGGCTGGCTTTCCTTGCAGGTGTGCAGGTGTGCAGGTGTTGAGTCACTCAAGTATAAATTGTCAACTTGTGGTGGGTTTGTACCAGGTGTGCAGGTGTTGAGTCACTCAAGCGTAGATTGTCAACTTGTGGTGGGTTTGTACCAGGTGAGTTTGTCTTCCATTCTCTGTACTTTAGTCCGGTCTGTGAGCGCGGTCACGTTGAAAGTTATATCTTCTGTGACAGTAAGCGACACAGTGACAGTATACAGTAGCGACAACCACAACAACAGTGTAAACATCCTGTTCCCACAGGCGCTGTCACTGTGCACTGTTGTCTATAGACACACTTTATTCTGATAGAGCCTACTGCAACGTGTACATGTGCAGGGCTCGCACCTTGCAGTTCTGCTGAGCTTAGATTATAAGTCTAATATCGGTTTGACAGTAAACCTTGATCACTTTCGCAATTGCGTGCTTGCATGCATGGACGCCATTGTGTTTGCGTACATGTGCACATTGCATGTGCGTTCGTGTGAATAAATTCAGGTGTGCGCCATTGAGTGAGCGAGCGGCATCTTTAACACCCCCCCCCCCCACCACCACCAGCAAATACCGCCCACATCATGATAAAACTGTAAATAAATTCAGGTATAAGCCTGATGAGTCGAGTCAATGTCTGTATGTGAAGACAGGAATAGAGAAACGGATCTACCCGCTCGAGTAGACTTATTTACGCTCTTGTAAACCCGTTCTCGTAAACGCCAGTGCGGAGTTCAGGAATTCCCTCGCCCTCTTCGACGTCAGTCAGGCTCAGCGTCAAGGAATATTTTGATAATATCACAAATGTGCACTTCGAGTATTATAGAGGTATTATAGACGAAAGAAGGAGAAATGTCCTCACAAGTCTGATCAGATGATTGCACGTGGAAAATGCTCTTTGAGTGAAGGTAAAGACACCAGTCATTCGCTTCTTGACGCATTTCTTCCTTCTCTCTCTCTTACTCCCTCCTCACTCTCTCTGTCCCCCTCTTTAATTGTTTCTTTCTGAAGTTCTAAGAAATGAGCAAATGTCTTCCAAGAAAGAAATGAACTTTGATTTGGATGTGTATAGCCTTGTGAAGTTTATGACACGCCGACTATGACCAAGATCCTGTCAGTGAAACTACTGGAGATTTCAAATATAATGTTGATGATATGTTCATGGATGCGTTTGTGTTACTGTTATGTTGACGGAAGGATGATTTCTTGTTCTTTCTGTCCACAGTCAGGTTACAGGGGGTCAGAACAATCGACATCCCGCGACTTCACTGAGGCTTCTGCCGTCGTTGTAGGATCTTTTTCAAAGTTGCGAACCAAACTCTATCACCATCTCATATTTACTTGTTTTGTTTGTTTTGTTTGTTTGGGAAATAGGCTGAGTAAAATTTTTTTTAGAACAAATAAAGCTGTAGCCATCCTGTTATCTGTAAGCTTGATAATTACATATTCTGTGATAACAGACTGACCTATGTAAAACGAGTCTCACATATTGTACAGTGCGCATGTCTGAAAAACTACGTTGATAAATCCCAGCTCGTCGTACATTATCCTGGAGGTTTGTTTTTACACCTTTATTTCTAACTTACTTCTTCAGGCCCTGTATGCCAGACAAGCGAATAGCTGACTTACTCCTGTCATGACGGATATTCTAGATGGTTTTGAATTTCCCAGGCATAAAAGCCGAATAACCTATTTTCCCCTCGTTATTCGGTAATGCGCTATTCGGTCTCCCAGGAGCGAATAGTTCATCCTAAGTTCGCAAAAACAGCGTTTTCAGAGACAGAAACCCCCACTATTTGGGTATAAATTTAGTATAAAGCGCCAAAAATGATTTTTTAAAACTCATCTCTCGTGTGCATGTGAGTATATGATTACCCTTTGTGCTCCTGTTCCTCCATCTTGCAGTGAATAGTGCTGTATTGTTTCAACAACATTGCTTGGCAGTCACTCGCTGTTCATCTGCTGAATCAAAAACAGTCGTCTTGATCCTGTCAGCATCCCGACGTTGGGTAAGTCTTGTCTGGCAACGCGCCTGTAGCTTATGTGCATACGACAATATTTAAATGTATTCTATTTCAAACAAAATATGTTCTTGATAAGTAATAGAGGCTGTATTCAGTGAGAAGGAAATTGAGAAACAGAATTAATTCTGAGAGGCAAGTTGAACACTGGTGATCGTTAGCTACAAAACTGAACGTAATTGTATGCCATTGCTATGGCAAGAACTTGCTGTGATGTAGACCTTACATTTTCATCTCCGTTCTGTCTAGAAGCGCGGGTGCCCCGTGGGTAAAGACTGTTGCCCACTGTGCGCTAACTTGCAGAGGCTTTAATTCTGGCAACATGAAGTCAGTTGACTTATATTAGAGCACGCTCTAAGGTGTGCATGCATCAAAATTTGTGTTTTTATCTTTGGAAAGTCTTGTTCCCTAGCTCCCTAGAGGGACAGGGAGAAAGAGAGAGAGAGAGGGGGGGGGGCGATTGCCCACACACACACACATGCTACGTGTGAAATGCATGCAGCAACCCGTCGGAATGAGAAAGTTACAGCGGCGTCTGAAAATAACTGCCGCTTGAAGATAATGTAAGATAACATCGATCACCGAACTCCGGACACTTATAGTTGGCTCACTAACTCTGGCCTTATGAAATGATATCTGCGTGTTTGATAACAGCCATTCCCAAAACATGTAGATTGTCTTCGTCTTTGTCTTTGTCATGTCTTAGCTTGGTCCAGTTCCCTTGTTTTAAATTTAAGAAAGCCATTATTTCCTTGTCTTTCTGTAGGATTCAAATATTTTAAGATCCGTTTAGAGAATCTTTAAAAATCAATCTCATGATATCAAGATAAAATCAAAGATTAAAATAACTACAGTAAACAGACGCCTACTTCTTTGAAGACTGTATCAAGTGATCTGTTGCAAATTTAAAATGAGGAAAGGAGTCCCAGATAGATTGTCGAAAAAGTCCAGCGCATCACAAATACATAACCGAAAATGAGTAGACATGGAAATTCGAACGTCTTTTCTCCAACTTTTCACGGTGCAAGGGACAGAACTCTAGGTTAGAAATGCAGCAATGATAGAGTAGCTTCCTATTCACATGCTATCAGAACTTTTGAAAATATCACCCTCCGCGTAAAGCTTAGGAAGTGTTATGAGTTGAAAGGAAGACAGACACAGAGACATGCAAAACAAATCAACAACAAAAATGCCCACCTAAACAAACAACACCGATAGTATCAACAACAAAACCATCAAAATTAGAGGTGAAGAGATTAGACCACCTTATTTAAGCCTTGGAAAAGTGGAATGGCGGGTGGTGTAACGAAATTGAGACCTGGCGTGTAAGACTGGCGTTGTTCACTCAGTTTAACCCAGAGCGCGGGTCGCTTAGTTCACAGAAGTAAATTTCGTGTTCTCCCAGAGAACAATACGTACTGGGGAAGGGGGTAGTCAACCAACCTCCCAGGTCCAAGAGTCAGGGACAGCATGGCGACAACTGATCACAAATGCATTAGTAATGTCCGGTCGCTGGCCTTGGAAACTCGTGATGCTGTTTACAAGAATACACCATGTGATGTAGAGGGCGTTGGAGTACGGGGAAATAAGAACAGGGGGGCATGCGAGAATCAAAAGATTCAGACAGGAGATTAGATCAAGAGAGAGAAGGATACAGACGGAAGAAGCTTGCTCGGGCTTACGCCCAGCCCATAGGGCTATGCTACTTGGCCATGGGACTTAGAAAGTTTTGACCATGAAGGCCCAAGGCAGGAGGTAGCAGGCAGAAGACGGAGGGGCACAGTTGGAGGATGAGCCACAGGGCTATCTTCTACGCGCGCCTCCGCGGCAGCCGTACAACGAAGCTTTATTCTGGAAGAAGCCTTTGCCTTTAGCGGGCAGGCAAAAGTCAGAAAATAGTAGAAGTCCAGGCTTCAGTCTGTGTCACTAATAGGGTAGACAGTAGAGAGAGAGAAGAGGTCCTATAATAGCCACTAGACTATGGAACAGGTTGCATGGTAAGCCGGCCACCACCTGCAACGGTTTATGTTCAACAAATAAAGTTTGGGACTCGCACACACGTAGTTTGAGCGTCTGTTCGACTGGATGAGACTGAGCGAAGTGGTACAGTGGTTACAGTGCAGGTTCTCGAATCGAAGGGAGAGGGCGCGGGGTGGTTCGATACCCGTGTTCCGCACAGCTGCGAATGGGTACCAGACCTGGGCTGAATCTTACTCTGTCAGGAAAGCTATAAGGAAGCAAGGGAAAGAAAATGGACGCTGCCCTCACGATGCTTCCATACAGAGGGATGGAGGTCTCATACAGCCCCCTCCCTACGACCGCATACGAAAAGGTCATAGGGCATCCTATGCTTTTTATTTAAAGCCTTGCGAAGCTCAAAGCAGTGTCTAACTATATATGTGCAGTTCACTGCCTGACAGCTTGTCCTGTCGACACTGTTTACTTGCGACTGTCCACTAGCCGTTCCCACGAACAGCTTTTGACTGACCGTTGCAAATCCGAAATCAGGTCAAACCGCCTGCACTTTAGAGTCAGAAAATTACATCAGCTTGTAGACAGTGGCCACATAGCTGACGCCTGAAGTGGCTTGCCGTCTGCGTAAGTAGCTAGGCGGCGCTGTCACGATGCGATGGCCAGTCGCTACAAGAAGTTGTTGACCACTGTTTGCCAGAAAGGATCGGATAGCATTTGATCTGTGAGGAACAGCGGCCCATATATGGACACCTTGTCATCATCAGACGCAGCGGACAAGGAAATGTGTAGAAACAAACAACCCGAAAAGAGAAGGTGGGGAGTCTGGGCTAGCATATGATGGGAGCACAGAGAGAGATGCCGAGCGAGAGCAAGAGAAATGTTTAGCGAGAGAGAGAGAGAGACCCAGAGAGAGAGAGAGAGATGCCCAGAACGTGAAACTGCCTCTCTAACCATCTTACTACAGGTATCAGTCTGGTGGTTTTTTTCAGTGCATAACTTAATAATGGGACCATAGAGCGAAAACACCAGAAAACTAGACCAAACCGTATTACACAGCAACAATGTTTCAAGTCATGCATCCACAGTTTCTTTCACCCACAGACAGTGAGGCGCTGAAAGACTACGTCATATTGCCCGTATGTTCTTCAGTCATTACCTCTCCCCTGGTAGGCCTGATTCAGTGTGAAGTTACTTGGTGATATTCCTTCCTGTATGTGTTTAAAACAACTCTTATTTACCAAGTTGTTTATTTTCCCCTCAGACTCGATAAAGAATGGCCTGCTTCCTGGATCCAAATCAAGATGACGTTTTCCGCTCTCAGCTCCATTGTTTCCCGCGGAAGCTAGCCATCTTGCTGTATTGTCTTTTCATTGCTACTGTTTCATCAGAAGGTCTGTACTAACAACACACAACTTTTTATAAGTCCTATTGCTGCTTGACAGCAAGGGTGATTTTCAGTGGTGGTGACGATAAAACAGGAGGCAGTAGCCTTACATGCAGTAGCAGTAGGTGTGAGAAATGGCTCCACGGTCAATTTAGTCAATAAGCTGTATGTGTTCATGTCACAGGTGACAAGATCATGTGTTCTATACCCTCAGTACAACCTCTTCACGACGCCGTTCTGACGTGCAGCTTCCCTGAAGACCTCAGAGTCACCAAGAAAGACTTTACTGTCTATCATTATGTTCAACATGGAAATCCAGGTAACGAAGCGGTCTTCATCTGTAGGACTACTTAGGACTGTCCTTTTTGATTCAAAGACTGTTTATACACACACACATACACACACAAATATATATATAATAATATAGAAGTAATTCTAAATGCCTGATATGTAAGTGTATGTGCATCTTATTGTAATTGAGAGCGTCCATTCTTGGATGTGTTGCATACACACCTATATGTGTGTGGCCCTATATATATAAAACTATGTATGCCTATATATATATATATAGGCAGCAGATTTACATTAACAGCTGTACAAATATTGCTGTCGTCGTTTCAAATTTAAACGCATTTGAAGTGGTGAAAAGGTGAATCAGACTTTTATGCAGCCAGAACCAAGACTAGGAAAGTGACTTCAAGATGTTTTATCCTGCTTACTGTAATGCTATGGAGAAAGCAGAAGGTAGTGAACAGAATGTGTCGTCAGTATTGGAGAGATTAAGCCAACGCCAATCATCGCTTCCCTCTGTGGTGACGTCATGAACCGTGCGCTGTTCTACACTCACGGAAAAGGAAGGGCTGTAGTGAGGTTCTTGATCATTGATGATGGCATTGCAAGCAAACAGAATGCGACGACCTGACTAGATTTCAAATAACACTTGCCTGAGACAGACGAAATGTACCAAAAACAAGTGATATGTGCGATTTCAAAGAATGGAGAAGGAGGGGCTGCTGGTGTTGGGTTTTATTCAGGAACGCAATTACAATATTTGTTTCTTACTGATGACAGATTTGAACCTCAGTTCAGTGGTTCACTGCCTGCAGTTTCTAAAAAACAACTGTGGTACTAGCGGGATTTGTAACCGCAAGGTGCGTTTGTGCGACATTGCGACTTCGTTACAGTTAAGAGTTCGTTACTTTGTGTGCTTGACGATGGTTGTGAAATTGTGGTAAACGTTCTGGTCTCTCGCAGTGATATACAGACACGCCTTACAAACTGCAGGCAGTCAATCATTGTCCTGTGGTTCAAATTTGTCATCAGTAAGAAACAAATAGCTACAAGGATATGACATTCATTTTGCTTTAGTGGAAAGACGTATGATTCTTCAAAGAGCTGAATTGCAATGCACCAAAGTTATTCTTCGTCTTGAGTCAATACAAAAAACAAACAATCAAACAAAGAACACACAACTTTTAAACTTGTAACTTTTCCTAGTGTCAGCGGTCAATTCTGTCAACACCAGTTCTACGTTTGTTACCAGATGCTGTCGTCGACTGCTGGTGGCTACGTGGTAAACTGGACTGCTTTGCAAAACCTGGATTCGATTATAATAAAGTCGTCACATCAAATGTCACAGTTACAATAAGACAAGTCAAGCCAGATCTCGCCGGCACGTATGCTTGTCAGATGGCAGGATATGGACTCGGCTCGCTGGAAACTTGCGAGTTAAACATTAAGCCTGGTAACGTATAATGAAGCTTTAAGAAATTAATTATACAGCGTAAACAAATATAAAAATAGTTAAAGGGAACTTTTTGTTGAAATTTATTGATCAATTTACTGTAGGTTATGTTAATATAAGCTCTGTTACTGACCTCTACAACTGCTACATTTGCTTATAAATTTATATATATATATAATATCGTTGAAGTGTTTGAATGCAAAATTGCAATGTTTTCATTGTCATGTGTCCTTGTTTTTTTATTTCGATGAAACCATGCCCATTGTCACAGATTTTAAGAATAAAGTTAAGTACAGCGTACCCGTGACCAAAATAATTCGTTTTCATGTAGGATTCATACACTTTCATATTTATTTTTGTTCTCTCCCAAAGGGAAAGCCACGACCTGCAAGATTACCTACAGTATACCTGAATCTCAAGCTTCGCTCACCTGTTTCTTCACTGAAGACATCGCAGAGGCAAGAAGGAGTTTCACTGTACACAAACACGTTGGCCGAACCAAACAGAGTATGTCATCTGAACTGTGCATGTAAACAGAGCTATGAAATTTGTAAAAATGTAAAAACTTACAATTAAAATTAATATACACGTTATTATTTAGTCTGTTACATGTTACATGCATGCAGTTTTTTTTGACACCTTGTCCCCAAGAGATACAACCTGTAACGGAAGATTATTGGTTTTGAGATGGCTGTGTAGCAGTTAGCATTTTATTGTAACAGGTGTAATGGAATGCGTTTGGAAAGACGAACACCCCGAGTGTCGAGTTGAAACCGGTTTCCTGTACAACTACAAGGTGTCTTCACGTTCTTCACGTCTTACTCTTCAGATACCGGAAGTGACGAAAGAGACAGCAGGCAATTATTCTTGTTGGCACGCGGGCTCCGACACCGATCAGCTGAACTCTTGTTCCTTGGATGTTGCTGGCACTGGTATTTTTTTTTATTTCTGTTTGGTTGTTTTGTTCGTCGGTCGGGCGTTCGCTTCGCTGTCTGAAATATTATTTAAAAATCTTGTTTGTTGACACGTTCTTTATACTCCCTCCTTAGGTCTGTGTGTCTCTCTCTCTCTTCCTCTTCCTTCCTCCCTCTCTCTTCATCTCTCTCTCTTTCTCTCTTTCTCTCTTCCTCTCTCTTCATCTCTCTCTCTTTCTCTCTTCCTCTCTCTTTTTCTCTCTCTCTTTCTCTCTTCCTCTCTCTTCATCTCTCTCTCTCTTTCTCTCTTCCTCTCTCTTTTCTCTCTCTCTTTCTCTCTTCCTCTCCCTCTCTCTTTCTCTCTCTCTTCCTCTCTCTCTCGCACACGTACACACACGAACGCGCGCATTCACACACACACTATATATATTTATGCAGATGGGAAAGAGATGCATAAATAAAAATATTTACATATATTTCATACTATTATCACATTTTATTGAACTTTTTAGTGATCTCTTTTAACGACACAAACAATATCACATATAGCTGCTGGGGGTGGGTGGGTGTTGATGGCAGACACAGTCAAGGGTAGGGAAAGGGGAAGAAGGGAGAAACAGATGGGGGGAGGGAGAAGATAAAAAGTTGACCAGTATGAGAACGGAATTGGTATGGTTCGTGCCACTTTAATTACCTCCCTTCCGCACTTCTGTACGTGGTTAACTTGTGCGTTTTCTCTATTTTAGAACAGGAAGGTAAAATTGAAACACCTGATCAAGGTTCCAGCAAGACGCTGGCAGTAGTACTGCCGGTAGCGTTGGTAGTACTCATGGCTGCTGGAGTTGTCTTCCTTCTGAAATATAAAAGGTACAGAGTGAAAGAGTTATTTTATGAGCCAGTCTATAATAACTTTTGTACAATGGGACCTGTGTGACCAACGACATCTGACATCTTTCTGTCTGTAAGACATGTGAGTAAAAGGAGGACGACAACCTACATAAAGTTCTTTGAACTGTTCATTTCTTCTTGACGTAATACCTGGAGGTGGTAACGTGCGAAACACATTGAAAGCTCTCTAAAAGACTTTCAGACTACACAGGTAATATGGCGAGGCATGTTATAAAAGGAGAATAATAGTTATATATTTTCGTTGAAAGTATCCATGTTTAATAATGTCGTGTTTCATGGAAAGTTTCCGGGATGTACGCTGTCGTTTAACATGAGTACAACAGTTATAGTGTAACAGGGTCGGGCGGTAGCGGGTCCTGTTACTTTCTTAATTGTGGAAATGGCTCTATCATCCCTCCACTCTGGACACAGCAACACAAGACGTCCTCACAGCTACATGGAAACTTTTATTCTCCCTCACGTCACTGTGAGAGTACAGCAACTAAAGGACGAACGACTGACTCGAAGCTCGCACTCTGAATGAATGCACTACTCCAATCAACTCTGACTGA
>SMGT01000354.1:9229-22500 GCA_004794575.1 Lanistes nyassanus | reverse complement strand
GGTTTGGTAGCTCAGCTGCGATATTGGTGATCTTTGGTGCATAGACTCCTATTCCTGGGAGTGGTCTTTGTAGGTAGTGTTCAGTTTTTGCCTGAATTTAGTTAGTATTTTGATAAGCTGGGTTTCCTTGTTGAAAAATGTGAGGTCCATGTCGATCTGTGGTGGGTGTAGGGTCCAGGGAGGCATTTATGAGTCTGTGCATGGGTATGGGGCATTTAATGTCTGCTCCTGGTGTATTTTCTATTTCTTGAGCGTTCCTCTGCATGCTTGGTTGTGGAGTGGGTTTGCCCGTACGGTGTTTGTGTGCTGTTGTGTGGATCTGCTTTAATGGATGTTCTGCAGGTAGACATTGTATCTTGTAGTAGAAGTTTGCTGCCCTTTCCTTAATTATTAGTTCTATAGGTTTTTGTCCTGTCTCTGCCAGCACTGCTAGATTTGGGGTGCTCACTGGGACTCCTAATACTACTTTTAGTGCCCTAGCCTGTACAGATTGAAGTTTAGTTATGTGACTTGCACTAAGGTGGATTAACAGAGGTGCTGCATACAGTAATTTAGACATGACATGTGCTTGATAGAGGTTTAGTAAGGACTTAGGGTTTGTGTCCCAGCTATTTCCTGTGACGGCCCTCATTAGGTTTATTGCTTTTTTGTTGTTGATAATTTGACAGTCTAAACCAGTCCTTTTATTCTCAACTTTCTTCCATAGATTCTTTCATTCACACACACGTGGTCAACAAGACGATTACATATTTCAACCAATCAGGCCAGAGACAGCAGAAGCCACACCCCGTGTCAACTACAAGAACATGCCCCTAAGTGGACACCTAGAGTGGACATAGCTACCCCCTCCCCTTCCTGGTTGTTTACACCCATCGGCTACATCAAAGCCCCTGATGCTCGATACTCCGCATCAGCAGGTTCCTCCAGATACGTAATCCTCCCCTGAACAAATGAAACCGCACCTGGCCTGCCCGACACCTGCGCTAGAGCTTGTCCCTTCCCAGCTGTGCTTCAGGGTAAGTAACACCTTGTCCCCTTGCTTCTAGGGCCAGCATCCCTGATCAGAGGTGTGAACAGGAACCTAACCTGGGCTGGTGATGATGTGAGCGGCTAGATGGCGGCTTGAACAAGGGGATACTAGACCTTAATTAGGGCCGGAGAGTCGAGGATGGATCACACCTGGAATCTATGGTGTAATCTCCTTGACCCACCAGACCCCAAAACGTGACCACGACAATCGTCCCTTGTCTTTGTCTAATGCTCTGCCTGACTGCGATGCATCGATAGCAGACCCACCTAATCTCGCCCTGAGGCGACCAGGAAGTGCCAAGGGGCATGTAGACGAAGTCTGAAATACGATTTTCTGTTTTTTCCACCTTTATATTTACCCGTAGTTACATCGAATGACAACCCCAACAAAGTACTGGCAGCGCTAGACACAACCGTATGCTGACGTATGTGACCAAGGGAGCCAACCGTACCCAAACACGTAGCAAAGAGAGAGTCGAAAGTAAGGAACGTGGCAGATATTAAGCTCTCTTTGCTACGTGTTTGGGTACGGTTGGCTCCCTTGGTCACATACGTCAGCATACGGTTGTGTCTAGCGCTGCCAGTGCTTTGTTGGGGTTGTCATTTGATGATTTATAGCGCTCTGTCCTCTATCCTCTGTCGCTCTGTCCTTGTTCTTTATTAATTATTTCGTAGTTACATCGGTTCTGTGTAAGGAATTATTAAGTAATCGATCGAGTCAGTGAAGAGGTTAACTGCAACAGGACAAAGCGATAATCTGTAGCTAGACTTTTGTTGTTAGTAAATGTCTCCAGCTATTATTTTAAAGATACCTTTTCAATGCGTATTTGCCTGGGTATATAAACTTTCATTCTTTTTTCTTCTACATTCTTAGATTTCATCTAAGTCTTGCTGCCAGCCCTCGACACAGGCAACTGACTGCGTGAGTGATACTGTGATATCAGCATGTCTGCTTTCGCTAATTCAGACGACCAGCAGCTGCATTTCAGGAGGCCCAGCCCAGATGCCGTAAACTCCTGGCGTGGATGGATGCACCCGCGGTCACTTACAATTTCTTCTTGGCCGCTATACGCTCAAGATAGCACTTATGCAAGACATACATGCGTTGTCTGTTTGCACAGAGGTATTTTTCAGACGTAGCTCAGCGTACATAATCGAATAGTTCGTGTTCTTCCTTGTCCCTCGATGCTACCTGTGGGTGCATGGTCATTACTGGATGTGAATGCCAGCCTGACTGTAAGTGGATAAAATCATAATCATTTGAGGAACAGCTCTGGGCATTGTCAAAACGCAATGTTAATACACGTGCAGAGAGACAGCGCAAAGTTACACTTGCCCTGGTCATTCATGGAAACACATTTATATAATTCTGTCAGTCTAGCCTTTCCTTTGACTGTATTGCGTTGCCTATTTTTCCTTGCTCATTCGTTGTTCTTCTGCCCTCTTTATTACTGCCAGGCAGACCTTACAGATTTGTGATCATCGCTGTTAAGTTCTTGAAACAGAAGAAGAAAATTTTAAAAAATCAAACTGAAGAAGACACTCGTGTTTTAAAAAACGAAACAAGTTCAGTGCCATTCAAGAGTGTGCCAGCGTCACAGAAGTGAAGCTAGTAATGAAAGTTATTAACCCGTAGCAGAAGTAATCTTCGACTGGCGCTGCTTGTAGTAAATCAATCAAATTTAATTTTGTGCCACTGTGTAGAAGGATTAGAAGAAAGACGTGTTATTGATAGAACAGAAATAAGAGTGATATCGAGAGGAGGGGAGGGGGATAGAGAGATGGCAAAGGAAGGGGGTACTTCTCTACAGCCGAGGCCTTGAAACTGTATTTGTCGCTTGCAAACTTGATTCTTTTGCCGACAGACAGAGAGGGCGTCAACATAGCGGACTGAAGGGAGATTATCCTTGCTATGACAAGTTCAAGACAGTCACTGACCTCTCGACCCGACCCGTGTACTGTCACGAATGATGTAGGGGATCCTGATGACCATCTAACTGTTAGAATTATCAAGATTATTGTTAGGATCATCGAGCTGGCTGTAAGATCTGCTAGAGTTATCTATAGGTAACAGAATTACCTAGTTGACAGTGAGAACTATCAAGCTGGCCGTTCGAATAATCAAGTTGTCAAAATCATCTCGCTGAGTGTTAGAATTAGCTGACTGTAAGCATTAGCAAGCTAACGTTGGAATTACCTAGCCGACACGTTAGAATTATCAAATCGACTATTCGAAACATCGATCTGGCTGTCAGAATGAGAATTATAGAGAATTATCATTCGGACCATTATAATTATCAAGTTAAATTAGAATAATCGAATTCACTATTATCCTTAACGAGCTGATCTTAATAATTATCAAGGTTCTAGCATTGTCTAGCTGAATTATCTTAAAAATAAAAAGCGGACCTTGAGAATTATCAAGCTGACCGTTAAAATTATCTAGCTGACTTATCGAGATGACCGTTAGAATTATATAGTTGACCGTTAGTAATTATCGACTGGACCGTTGGAATGATCAAGCTGACTGTTAGAATAATCGAACTAACCGTTAGAATTATCTAGATGACCGTTGGAATTATCTAGAAGACCGTTAGAATTATCTAGATGACCTTTAGAGTTATCATGCTAACACAAATTACCGAGCTGTCTGTCTGTCTGTCTGTCTGTCTGTCTGTCTGTCTGTCTGTCTGTCTGTCTGTCTGTCTGTCTGTCTGTGTGCCCATTTGTCCCACACCTGCACCCTCTATCATCTGTCCCTCCGTCCATCCATCCATTCATCCATCGCATTCACTGCATTCATCCAATACCAATGGTTCTTGGGTAAATGATGATGAAATATGTCGTCGTTCTTGGTGGTGATGGTGGTAGTTAAAGGGGAGGGTGGTACGGGTAAACGCTCAGACAGACTGAAGGCAGATCAAGACGCAAATCTCTGAAGTTATCTCTGAAAACAACACAATCCTGCCTGACAGATACCCACGTCAGCAGTGTTTACCTGAGCTCTTATCGTCACGGAGTCATGTCACTCCATTGTCCCGGCAACCCTACCTCCTTCAACACTAGACAATTTATGATCGGCATTATTTTTTTACCCCCGCCCCTACCACCCACCCACTGCCACGACTACCTTCTCCCCACTGTAAGATTCAAGCTAAATGATGCAAGATTGGTCATCCGTCTGCAGCTGTTTGACACATCCGGACCAAATATACCATTTATAAAAACCAAGGTTACCATTTTTTTAAAACCGAGGTTACTATTCTAAAAATCCAATTTAGCATTGTAGCTATACGATTGTCACGTGTTGGGGTCTGGTGGGTCAAGGAGATTGCACCATAGATTCCAGGTGTGATCCATCCTCGACTCTCCGGCCCTAATTAAGGTCTATTATTCCTTGTTCAAGCCGCCATCTAGCCGCTCACGTCATCACCAGCCCAGGTTCGGTCCTTGCTCACACTTATGATCGGGGGTGCTGCCCCAAGAAGCCAGGGGCAAGGTGTTACTTACCCTGGGGCAGCTGGGGAGCGACTAGTGCAGGTGTCAGGCTGACCAGGTGTGCTTTAGTTTGTTCAGGGGAGGATTAAGTAGCTGGAGGAATCCAGTGACGCGTAGTATCGAGCATCAAGTGCTTTGATGTAGCCGATGGGTGTAAACGACCAGGAAGGGGAGGGGGTAGTTGTGTCCACACTAGGTGTCCACTTAGGGGCGTGTTCTACTAGTTGACACGGGGTGTGGCTTCTGCTGTCTCTGGCTTGATTGGTTGATACATGTAATCGGCTTGTTGACCATGTGCGTGTGAATGAAAGAATCTACGGACGAATGTTGAGAATAAAAGGACTGGTTTAGACAGTCGAATTATCTTCTGCCCAAAACTTCCTGCGAGAGGGCATCTTCTGCCCAAACATCCTATGAGAGGACGTCTTACGCCCAGAAATATCCTGTGAGAGGACATCTACAGCGAAATCTACAGCGAGGGCTTTGTTAGCCTGAACTCCTGTGAAGAAGAGCTGCTGTGGTGAGACATACGTGTCTTGTGGTACAAGTCTGCTGAAGGCTGAAAGGTTCAGCTCAGAATTTGAGGTGTCTCGTTCTGCTAGACGTGTGGAAGTCTAGCAGCGACAGCACGTGGCTTGAGTAGACCCGTTGCATAGCGCAAGGGACTCTGCGAGTTTGTTCGAAACCTCCAGACTGGCGGGAGACTCTAGCACGTGCTCCTCTGCTGTGGGAAAACCTCTACGCTGACCGGGTGGGAGAGAACTGCAGAACGTAAAAGAGGGAGACCGAAGACGGCGGACAAGACAACCGTCTGAAGCAGAGGGCAAAGGTCCAGCCTTACAAGGAGGCTGTCTGTAACCGAGCTCTTGGGGTGAGCTCAAGGGGCTGTGTCAGCCTTTGGAAAACGTCATATCCTCTGTGGCGTGTGTGATCGTCAGCATCGAAGTCTGCTGTTACGTGGAGGTGTTCAAGAGGTCTTCAGGGTATCTACTGGTGAACATATCCAAGGATCAAAGGAGCGCTGCAACATACAGACTGTCGTGCGGACTGTAAGAAGCATTCGGGAACGAGTGTTGTGTTCTGTGAGTGTTGTGCATCACATGGTCATTCTTTTCTCGTAGGCAAAGGCGAGATTGAGGTACGTGGTTTGTCATTGTGTTTAATGGCGAGGCGGGTGATGTAGGTTGGTATTAGATGTTATAGTAGACCTAGCTCAAACAGAAAGGAAATTGCGGGAGTCCTAGAGTTGAAACGAGTTGTAACATATATTGTCTCGATTGTAAATACTCGCTGTTTCTATCAACAATACATTCTTCTATTTTGTGTTCACTGTATTACAGTCTTTTGTTGTTCTTTATGGGAGACTGTAGGTGGTGGGGGCTCGGCCATATGATTAAGAAATCATATTAATTAACTCTAGTAATACAGTGATAGTTCCACCTACGCATATGTCACACTCTTGACGGTGGTCGAGAGAGCGAGCAGAGCAGACGACCCGTCTGTGACGGCCGGGTGGTACCTTTACTTATTGGACTTCGACTTTCCAGAATTACTGGTCAACTTTTATGGTGATCTCGTAAAAATGTAGATTTAATTGAGCAATCGTCACCAAAACCTTTACTGCAACAGGTCAATGGTTTCTACACCAAAGGGTGACGACGCTGTGAAATAATGTGAACAACTAGAGACATCTACCGAGGGAAAAGATTCTCATACTTCGACACGTTTGCTCAGTCTCTCACAGGCAAAACACTACTAGCTCAAGACCCCCCACCCTCGTAAAACACACAACTGCAGCGAACTGTTATTCAACATATATTTCAAACACTAACTGGCTCGACAACATCAAATATATCTACAAATTATTTACAGAGAATCACCGTGCTCGTGTCTAGGGTAAGACGCTGCCTGATGACGTCATACCACGTGCAACAGACAAAGGAAATAATCAAATCAATGCAAGAGGGAAATCAAACTGCAAAACCGGTCTATGATCCCGCTCAATACACACGTACAGTAAATGACCGACAATAGAGCTCCTACTCTTGTCACCACCGCAACAACAACTTCTGCGATACACAATAACAAAGCTATACTGAATCAATAAGTGACCACCAAAAGAGTACCTACTCTTGTCACTATTGAAACACTACTTTTCCGCAGAACCCAGAGACGAGAAGTGACCGACGACAGAGCACCTACTCTGATCACTCCCGAAACTACAGCTTTACTGCAATACACAGTTACGATACGTGACCGACACAAGAGCACCAAGTCTGATCACTACCGAAACTACTGCTTAACTGCAATACGCGGCTCTAACACTATTCATCGACCGACACAGAAGCTATGACACTGTACGACCAGCACTACCTCTCTGAACCCTCTTTTGGCATACCCGCCCGGCCACTGGCTTATGACGTCACCTGACTCCGGCAGGATAAAATCACCTATCTTACATCAACTCGAGTCCCAGACTCTAAGATAAGTATTTGGACAAGAGCAATCTTACTTATAAGGCACAGTCAACAGTCACTTACTCCTTTGTCTCGTAGTCGGCGCAATACACTCCAATGTATTCGCGAGATCTGCTACTGAAGCTCCTTCCACGTCTTTGGCTAAGATGGCAAGAGTTAGAGGCTCGTGTGTCCTCGGATGTGTCCCTGGGTCGATGTGTCGATCCCGATCGCTCTCCTATCCTGTGTCCCGATCTAACGTTTTTACCTCCTTATGTAGTAAGCGTTCTGACGCACTAACCTCAAGTAAACCGGTTCTAGCCAGACTAGGGGGAGCAGGGCAGCTTCGATGACCAATGGCGTAGCATTACCCCTACCTAAGTGTTCAGAAAGGGCGGAGCGATTAACCTGGTGATGACGTATCTCTCCCCTACTAGCTGACGAAAGGGAGGAGCTAAAAGGCTTACCTAGGAGTGACAGGTAATAGCCTAGGGTGACATGTGACACCGTCAAGAGCAAAAAGAAATCTCCCAAGTTGTGACAACGATATTCAGCAACAAACTTTCAAAAAGTGTCCGACACCCGCCATTGTTTATCACCAAGAAGGCGAAATGTTTCCAAACGAAGCGGCGCAGACCAAATGATGGTCAGTAACCGGCGCAGTCAAGGCTTACCTGTCGTTGGGTTAAATATCAAATTGACTTTAGAATACGACTCATCTTTATTTGAGAGGCCTTAGCCTATTACAATGAGGTGATAACACAAACACAGGGTGAACGCCAAATTTAAGGATGAAAAAAAGTGTTACAAATGAAGCAGATTACTTCTTAGTGTGAAAGCATGATGTAGAAATCTCTGAGAGAGAGAGAGAGAGAGAGAGAATTAGTAATATGCTTTGTACTCGATCTCGCCGTGTTGTGGGTCTGACCATTGAGAAAAGCCATTATTTTAAGATTATGTCACCACTCAAAGGTCATTTCTTTGTCACCACTTATAAAATGTATGCAGATGGTGGTGAGGAGTTGGATAAACTTTATACCTGCGTCACTCACATGTTAATAACTTTCAAATTTGAAAGACCGATCTTTATCACCACAAAATTTTCCAAATTTCGCACCCGCGCACCGTCACGCCATCACACGCTACGCCACACTACACCACATTATACCACACTACACCACACACCCATATAATTCACATTCACACAATATACCATGCTCTGCCGCGCTAAACCACACCACAGTCACACACACATCGCATACACTCACACAATATACCATGCTCTGCCACGCTGAACCACACCACAGTCACACACCCATCGCAGACATGCACACATACGCCTTTTCTCTTTCCCTCACTTCGTCTTTTTTCTCTCTTTCCTTCCCTCTTTCCTTTATTCCTTTCTTCTAATGGTCCTTCCCTTTTTATCCCCCCTTTTCCTTTCTTTCATTTTCCGTTCCTTCTTTCTTCCGTCCTTTACTTTTTTTTTCATGCTCTTCCAAACGATGTTAGCTCTTTGTTAGATGCTTTCACTGCTCGCGTTAGACCTATCACGCCGACTTGTGCTCGCCGTAAATAGCAGAGCGAGAGAGCAGTGGAGTGGATTGGGTTATTAAAGCAAACTCGCTGAATTGCCATCTTCACACGCAAGAGAGTTCGGCTTCCACATTTTGCGTGGATTTCTGCTTGGTTTCCAAAGTGGGTTACGGGCCCTTTTAATAGCTATCAATCCCTTGCATGCGGCATCTTCAAGAAAAATATTCAGAAGCCCGTGTTTTGTCTTGTTTTTTAAGATGGTTGGGGGTCTCGGAGGGGGAACATTCTGGACCAACCAGAAACGATAACCAGGACCTTTCGATGGAAAAGGAATGGATGACAATTTTATATTATACCAGGTGTGTGTAGGTGCGTGCGTGCGTGCGTGCGTGCGTGCCTGAGAGAGAGAGAGGGCGGGAGAGAGAGAGAGAGAGCGGAGCGTGTTATGTGCTGTGTATCTGTTTTGTGTGTTCGTGCTGTGTGTGTATCTGATGTGTAGATGGTCAATACTATCTCTCAAAGAACCCAGAATAAATTTCAAAACGTAAACTGACTCTTCAAAAAAAAAAAAAACCCTCCCAAGCCTGTGAAAATCCGAATGCCCGATATCTGTCGTTAGGCTCAGTTGTAAGTAATTTGAAAGAGGTCATGACTCCGTACGTCACACTGTTTTAGGACCTCAATTATTTTAGTGAACAGTGATTGAACGAAAATTAACTTTGAAGCAAAGACCAATCGGATGGATTTCTGCGTCCGTATTTTCGGACAACTGCGTTATTTGCATTAATATAAAAACATTCGGCGGAATTTGTGTAATTCGTGCCGAAGTATTTTGTACTGAAACCCCCTCTTGCCTTCCTCCCGCCCTTCCCCTTGGACTCCTATGCCACCCTNNNCCCCCCCCCCCCCCCGTTTTTCGCGTCACCCCGAGAAGCCTGTGCGCCATCAATACGCTCTGGAGTTTGACAAATGGTCACCACCTCACTCAAGACCGCACTAGATCATCAAATAAACTTCAGTCTCCTCCTCACTGCCAGCATTTGTGAACTCAAACGATCTGACGGCCTGTAGGCAACAGCTATCGCACTTCCAGCACATGCACAGTCCTCCTCCACCTCCCTCCCACCCTGCCCCGTCGTCGTTTATTGTCATCGTCGGCATTACTTCCCCTGTCATCGTTACCCCTATTACCGTCGTCATCATCAACAACAACAAGAAAAACAGCAGCAACAACACACTGATCAACAGCTCCGCCCCCACTGATGAAAGGTAAAACTGCCGGAACTAGCGACCCACGCAATGATTCCATATCTCCCGTCAAGGGCAGGCAGTGTGTCGATAGACAGCGGACTGTTTTTCAAGTTAGAGTGCAGTCGTTACTAGTGATCAGTAGTATTACACGAGGCCTGTGCACCTGTCATGATGAAAGTTCAAACTTCGACCAAAGCGCAGTCTTAAATCCTAAAAACCCTACGTTCTCAATTCGTACTGAGTATTCCGACATGCTTATTTGCAACAATGAGGGCAAAACGGGCTGTCTCTACGCTTGATTGCAGAAGAATTAGGTACTTATTTTTAGATTACAATGTCTCAGCAACAATGGCTAATAATAGCATTGTTATAGTAAAATAATGACAGTTTTCAAAAAGCTTTAATAATTTCTCAGTTTACTTTGATCTCTATCTCGTACACATCTATGGTTACCGAAAGTTTGCATTTGCACGATCAAAATAAAAAAATACCCGCTTATCGTTATGTAGTTGCTGAAAAACTGTTGAATTTATGGGTGACAGATAGTTTTTTTTTTCCTCTGCGTGAAGGCACGTTTTAGGTTGCTGTACATCGCGCCGTCACGTCGTTGAGGCAAAGATGAACTGTCTGGACGCATCCTGATCGGCCGGATGTAGAAATGAGAGCTCCTACTGTAGACAATTTTGAGCTCCAGACGCGAAGAAAGTGAGCGAAAGGATTCGCTCTGCGAGACTCCCACCCTACCGTCTCTGCTGCCACAAACGAGGGGCGTGGGGGCCCCGGACCTGCCTGGTGTCAGGGTTTCTGCGGAACGTGGCTTTGCAGTGTCCGCGGAGATGACCTTTCAGCCATAGCCAAACGATTGCCCACGCGTGCCGACTGGAAACCTTAGGCCCTGAAGCCCCGGTCTTGGGTCGACGCACTCTCTGACTTCCGGTATATCTTCACGTCCTACCGCCACAAAGGAGGAGGGCCTAGTTATGGATCACTGGCTCCTGATGGCAGACCAGCTTTCGTCAATAAACAGGAGAGAGAGAGAGAGAGAGAGAGAGAGAGAGAGAGCAGCACCAGCATAGCGTTGTTTGTCAGATGACAGCTGTGAATTATGTACCAGAAGATGTTGGTGACGTGAGGCGCGAGTATGAAGCTATAGGAACTATCTTGTCAGCTTTCGCGGTCCTTTTATAAGCGATCAGGGTCATAGCTGTGAAAGACATTTCTCTTGAAACTTTTCGCTGGGAGAATAACTGAAGTAGGAAACGTTGTTGAATCATTATCACATTTTAGCACATATTAAACTTCTTCAAGGCTCGCAAAAGGAGCTGGGCATGTCAGAAAGCTATTAGCCGAACCTCTGCCCTCTTCTGGCTGCCGTAAAAAGCCGCTTGAAGAAAGCTGTTTGCTAGCCTCTTTCTTTTTCCTCCACCTCACCCCCAACCCCACCCTCTAAGTTTTTTTGTGTGTGCTCACTCTAGAAGTCAGTGGAACAGATTAACAAGCAGATAAATGTATTATGATTCTATTCTGTCTGAGTAAATAGAAGTCCTATGAAAAATGGACTTGCATGTCAATTTTTGTTCTCCCGTTCTCTGTTACTGAATGAACGTTTTGCCAGAAAAATGAACAATGGCACAAAGCCAAGTCGATCGTGAGAGTGCAACCGTTCAGGTATTTTTAACGTACAGTGGATGTGGCTGTTTTTTTTAAAGGTGACAAGTATTTGATTGTATTTACTTTTCATTTCTGTGGTTTGTTATATTCGTCTTTGGTTTTGTGCTTTTAACTTCTGAAAATGTTAAGGATGTGGTGTAGCCCACACTAATATTTAAACAGAACGATTTCTACCCACCCATACTGCACTGAATTTGATGAAGGACTTTAGCTATAATAATCTGCTTTTTTCCTCTATACAAACCAAACACATTTATGCCAGAAATAAGACACATTTGGCCAATATTTCTTTGAACTACCTATACACTAATTTCAGTAAGGCCACAGCCAATGGGAGAGCAGGGACACATTTGTCTGGTTCTACTACCATGACGTCACAATTTCAACCTCTTGCCCAGCTGAGAATGTCTTGTATCAGGCGAATTTTTGTCAGACGCAGGGTGGGGTAGTCTCTTTGATGTGTGCGAGATTCCAATCTCCTCGTGAATTAAGCCCCTTGTAGCCAAGCAGAGAAACATGCTGCCTAGTAGACCTGCATTAACGTACCATCCAATTGCTGCATCTTTAGCAAATCCTCTTCAGGCCACCGAGTGCGCCTGTCGTTATTGCTCACGCTGTGTATGCTGACTGGCGGAATCAAAGTGGCCGAGTGATAAGCCTCAAAAAAAGGGGTGAGAAAAAATCACTCGCTTTTTCGTGGGCAAACAGCGAGGGAGACTAATTACAAAGACTGGCCAGCAGGGCTGAGGGCCCTGCCCTTCAGCCGGCTCCGCGGGACATATTTTCTT
Source organism: Lanistes nyassanus (assembly GCA_004794575.1). Lineage (NCBI taxonomy): Eukaryota > Metazoa > Mollusca > Gastropoda > Architaenioglossa > Ampullariidae > Lanistes > Lanistes nyassanus. The sequence continues at coordinate 10,271 of SMGT01000354.1, read as the reverse complement.
TCTCTTTCTCCAGGAAAAGCTGTGAGGTTACGGACTTCACCGCGTGCGCGGGAACCGAATGAAAAGATTATTTGCTCTCAAAGCAGCAACTCTTTTCGGCATCAAATTGGAGGTCTGAGAGGTCGTGACTGTCACGACGGGCGGTACCTTATCTTATTGGACTTCGACTTATCAGAATTACTGGACAACTTGTTTATGGCGATCTTGCAAATGTAGATTTAATTTAGCAATCGTCACCAAAACCTTTACTGCTTTAGGTCAGTGGTTTCTAAACCAAAGGGTGACGATGCTGTGAAATAATGTGAACAACTAGAGCAATCTTCCGAGGGAAAAGATTCTCATACTTCGACACGTTCGCTCAGTCTCACACAGGCAAACACTACTAGCTCAAGAGCCCCCACCCTCGTAAAACACTCAACTGCAGCGAACTGTTATTCAACATATATTTCAAAACACTAACTGGCTCGACAACATCAAATATCTACAAAATATTTACAAAGAATCACCGTGCTCGTGTCTAGGGTAACACGCTGCCTGATGACGTCATACCACGTGCAACAGACAAAGGAAATAATCAAATCAATGCAAGAGGGAAACCAAACTGCCAAACCGGCCTATGATCCCGCTCAATACACACCTACAATGAGTGACCGACAATAGAGCTACTATTCTTGTCACCACTGCAACAACAACTTCTGCGATACACAATAACAAAGCTATCAAACTGAATCAATAAGTGACCACCAAAGAGCACCGACTCTTGTCACTGTTGAAACACTACTTTTCCGCAGAACACAGATACGAGAAGCGACCGTTACAGAGCTCCAACTCTGGTCACTACCGTACCAACAGCTTTACTGCAATACACCAATGCGACACGTGACTGACAACAGAGCACCAACTCTGGTCCTATTTTACCTGCAGTACACAGATACGAGAAGCGACCGTTACAGAGCACCAACTCTGGTCACTACCGTACCAACAGCTTCCTGCAATACACCAATGCGACACGTGACTGACAACAGAGCACCAAATCTTGTCG
>SMGT01000352.1:7761-20479 GCA_004794575.1 Lanistes nyassanus | reverse complement strand
GGGGTGAGCTCAAGGGGCTGTGTGTCAGCCTTTGGAAAACGTCTTATCCTCTGTGGCGTGTGTGATCGTCAGCATCGAAGACTGCTGTTACGTGGAGGTGTTCAAGAGGCCTTCGGGGTATCTACGGGTGAACATATCCAAGGAAGGAGCGCTCCAACGTACAGACTGTCGTGCGGACTGTAAGAAGCATTCGGGAACGAGTGTTGTGTTCTGTGAGTGTTGTGCATCACGTGGTCATTCCTTTCTGGTAGGCAAAGGCGATATTAAGGTACATGGTTTGTCATTGTGTGTAATGGCGAGGTGGGTGATGTAGGTGGTATCAGATGTTATAGTAGACCTAGCTCAAACAGAAGGAAATTGCGGGAGCCCTAGAGTTGCAACGAGTTGTAACATATATTGTCTTGCTTGTAAATACTCGCTGTTTCTATCAACAATACATTCTTCTTTTTTTGTGTTCACTGTATTACAGTCGTTTGTTGTTCTTTATGGGAGACTGTAGGTGGTGGGGGCTCAGCCATATGATTAAGAAATCATATTAATTAACTTTAGTAATACAGTGATAGTTCCACCTACGCATATGTCACACTCTTGACGGTGGTCTTGTGAGCGAGAATAGCAGACGACCCGTCAAGAGCAAAAAGAAATCTCCCAAGTTGTGACATCTGGGGGCTCGGTCCGGGATACGAATTTTCTTTCTAGAAAAGTTTTCTTCTGTAGTTTAGGTGTTAGCAGTTTGAGGCTAGCGCTAGTGTGGGTCGAATATTAGCATTGCGCTTTGGTTAGCATGTACCTCCTACATCACCTCGCAATAAGTTGTTGATATCATTGCTGTATGCTTTCATTATGTTGCATATGATTTGTGTGCATGTGCTGTAGTTACACGCGTGCAAAGTGTTAAGAGCAGCGTGCCTACAGGGTTACGCTTGACTGGTCCTTGATTGCTTAGTCATTCAGTACCTGCAGTGGAAAGAGATCACTTTTGTAAATCAGGTCTGAGACGGGCAGGCTAGTTAAGGTAGCGCTAAAGTAATCCCAAGCATGACTGAAGGAAATTGTGATTTTCACATGTCGGCTCTTGATAAGTGTAAGGAACTCAGAGCTGAAGCTGAAGGTCTAGTGGGGAAAGAACTTAAGGGATATGTAGATGAGCTACTATCGGTGTGGGGGGAAGAAAGGGAAAAGAGAGAAGAACGGGCAGAAAGGAAAAGGAGAGAAGAACGGACAGAAAGGAAAAGGAGAGAAGAAAGGGCAGAAAGGAAAAGGAGAGAAGAACGGGCAGAAAGGAAAAGGAGAGAAGTTGGAGTTTGATCTAAGGATGGCAGAGTTAACAATAAAAGAGATAGAGGTTAGTAGCAAGGATAAAGAGTTAGTAGCAGCGATTCTCCGCCAGGATGGCAACGTATCCACGAAGTCAAGCTACCAACCTTTGACCCCAAGACGGACCAGATCGAGCGGTTCTTGACAAAGTTTGAACAGATGTCGCATGTCACCCAAGACCCTGCCCTTAGCACCCATGGGATCAGTGCCACTGATGGAGACTCCATTCCAGAGAGTAGCCATTGGTTTGGTTGGACCAGTCCTGCCGTCCTCTGACAGGGGACACAGATTTATCCTCACTGTGGTGGATTATGCCACCAGGTATCCCGAAGCCATTCCCCTGCGCAATGCTGAAACCAGAACTGTGGCAGACACCCTTGTAAACGTCTGGTCACGGGTAGGCATCCCCGAGGAAGTGCTGACCGATAACGGCGGTCAGTTCACCAGCAGCACTATGGAAGAGATTAACCGCCTGCTGTCCATACGTCATCTCAAGTGCAGCGTGTACAACCCTAGGTGCAACGGTTTGGTCGAGCAGTTCAACGGCACCATGAAGTCTGCACTTAGGAAACTGTCTGAGCAGCGTCCCAGAGACTGGGACAGATACACACCAGCGCTCCTGTTCGCCTACAGGGAAGCTCCTCAGGCCTCTACGGGCTTCTCTCCCTTTGAGCTGGTGTATGGCCGTCAAGTGTGAGGTCCACTCGCCATTCTGAAAGCAATGTGGACTGATGAGGAGACCACACCTGAAGTGAAGACAAAATATGAATATGTCGCCGACCTGCGTCATCGCATCGAGTTGGTGGCCGAGTTGGCCAGAGATCACCTTGGCGACAGTCAGGAACGTCAACGCCGTTACCATGACAAGAAGGCCAAGGTGCGCACCTTTGAGCCGGGAGACAAGGTGTTACTCCTTCTCCCCACCCACCACAACAAGCTTCAACTCACGTGGCGAGGACCATACGCAGTGCTCAAGCGTCATGGCGATTTGAATTACTGCATTCAGATGCAGGACGGTAAAGAAAAAAGTATACCACCTCAATCTGCTGAAGAAGTATGTCGAAGGGGAAGAAATGGTGGTAGCTTCTGTGGTGAGGAACCCGAGGTGGATCAGCCACCTGAAAATGACACCCTTCCCCACTATCCTGTCGAGTCCACTGAGACATGGAAGTCAGCACTGAATTGACACCACAGCAGCGGCAGGAAGTGCACGACCTGCTGGCGTCTTTCAGCGACACTCTGACAGACCGGCGTGGACTGACGTCGCTGGTGGAGTTCTCTCTGACCCTGTCAGACCAGAAACCGATTCAGTAAAGAAGGAGGTGGCAGACATGGTGACCCTTGGGGTCATGGAATTTGCAGAAAGCCCCTACAGCTTCCCAATCGTGCTGGTTGCAAAGAAGGATGGCAGCCATCGTTTTTGCACGGACTTTAGGAGGCTGAACAAAGTCACAGAATTCATGGCAGAGTCAATGCCAGAGCCAGAAAATTTTTTTGAAAACCTGGCGAAAGCGAGGTATTTCACAAGAATCGATCTGTCCCGTGGATTCTGGCAGATACCAGTCAGGAAGGAAGATCGACATCGGCTAGCATTCCACACATCTGCTGGAAGCTTGCAATGGAAAGTTATGCCGTTTGGTCTGCAGAACGCACCCAGCGTGTTTACTAGGATGATGCGCATTTTCCTGGAGCCATTAGGAGAGGATGACCTCGCTAACTTCATGGACGACACCCTCATCGCCACAGAAACATGGGAGGAACATTTGGAACTGCTGGAAAAGCTCCTGTCTACGGGAATGTGGTCTGACAGCTCGTCCAACTAATTGCGAGCTGGGCTTCAAAGTGCTGGGACCCCGCTTGGGCGGTGGTTTTTCTGCACCTGCAGACGACAAGGTGAGACAGCTGATGGATGCCAAACCACCAGTCACCAAGAAAGATGTACATAGCTTTCTGGGCCTTACCGGCTTTTACAGAAAGTACGTGGAGAACTACAGTGCGATTGCGGCACCTGTCTGACCTGAGAAAAGGGTTGCCGGAACGAATAAACTGGTCAGCTGAGTGCCAGGAGGCATTCGACACTTTGAAGAAGAGACTGTCATCTTCAGCCATCACGAGATTACCAGATCTCGAGTTACCTTTTCACTTGCGCCCCGATGCAAGTGACAGAACCCTGGGAGCTGTGCTGCTTCAGCCTCATGAAGGCACCCTGCACCCGGTAGCCCTTGCCAGCCCGAAGTTGTCAAAGACTGAGCAGGCCTATTCAGTCAGCGAGAGAGAGTGTCTAGCATTGATTTTCGGCATTCGCCATTTTGAACAGTATCTCTGTGGAAGAGCCTTCACTCTGAAAAGTGACCATCGGCTGCTTTCTTACCTCAGCCAAAGTGAACTGTCGAAGAAACGCCTAGTAAGGTGGTCACTGTTCCTACAACAGTATAGGGCAAATATTAAATACATTAAGGTTTCAGATGTCAGATGTTTCTATGTCAATTTAGCAATAGGCTGACACCGGTAGTTATAACCGGTAGCAACGTTAGGAACTGCATGATGCGTTTATTTCGCTATGATCGTAGAATTGTTCCAGGCTCACGCCTCCGGGGGCATCCTATTCAGCAAGGGGAGGGGGGTTGTCACATGTCACCCTGTGCTAACATGTACAACGTACCTTACAGTTATTGGGCCGTTCAACTATCGTCGTTGTTGCAAGGCAGTGCGAAAGAAGTTTACTGTAAGCCGAACAGGCTAATGACTATGACATAATTAAGAAGGCGTTGTTAAAGCGTTATCAGACCACGGCTGACATGTACCGCGCGCACTTTCATCAGGCGTCGAAGAGACCCGAAGAAACGCACCATCTTTTCCAACATCGGGTCTTGACCGCGTTCCAAAAGTGGATGGAGACACATCAAGCTCCGAGGCCATCAAACGGGAGATAGTTCGGGGAGTCATTTTGGACAGGACAGCTACCGTCCGGAACTCACTTGTCATATCGAGATTCTCGGTTTCAAAGATATAGATAAAATCGCGGAAGCAGCGGAGCGGTTTGATGACGGGGAACGTAAGTTGAGGAAAGAGAAGAAAGACGTCACACGGTCAGACAGGTCACAGGTCAGACGATACAGTGACAGCCGAGACAAGTCGCCAAAGACCCCAGCAGAAGAGCACAAGAAGTGTTACAAGAGTTGGGAAGTCAAGAAAGCCGGCGGCTTGCTTGTGTTGCGTATTGCGATAAATCGATATACATGTGATTTTCCTAGGTTTACGAAATTGCGTAAACCACTCGCACAGCCTGACCAAATTTGCGGAAGACCCAGATTTACGCTTTGTTGCGTGCATAAACCCAGCTTTTGTACAATCCGTTTGTGTTTCCCGATGCCCCTTTCACATTTATGGTGCATTTGGAACACTAAAAACTTACGACTATTACGGGAGGGGTGGTGGGGAGTTTTAGAGGAGGGGTTGGGATTGGTCAGGAGTAGAGGTAGGGCACAAGATCATGACGTCTTGACCCCCTCCCGCTATTTCAAAAAAAATGTAATTTTGATTTGCCTTTATCCTATAATTGTTCTACAGTATACAATGGGAAATTTTTATGAACCATACAGGAAGAAGATGCGAGAAGAGGCCATGGAGCGCAGAAGAAAAATCTGCAGTGGAGAGACATTTCCTAGAATATATCAGTCAAAACAGACTGCTAAGAAAGGCACAAATTGAAGCATGCAGGCGACGTGAGGAAGTGTTGCAAAATACTCAGTGGAAGAATATTAAAAACTACATAAGGAACAGTATTTCAAAGAAGATTTCCCAGGAAGGAGTGCATTGACAGCTCAATTTTTGCCAATGACTTTCTACATCATACAGTTAAGCGGTGTGCCTTCAAACTGCAAGCTTCACTTGATCTCTCTTTTCGGCAGATTCTTAAAAGATAATGGCGTTATATTCGTGATTTGTTTCCACCCCCTCACCCCACACTCGCTTGCTTGCTGCCACAGGCTGGGTAATACGCCAAGCATGGTATTCTTTAAAACACATTCGCGAATTGTGCGGGAAATAAACTCTGCAGCATAGGTCACGCTTACTAGCGAATGCGGAAAATAAATCAAGCAACTTTGAAAATTTATTTACGGGGAATCGCTAATCGTCTAAGGTAAAGAACTCTTACATTCGAAAGCTGAATCATTTCTTCACGAGTGGCTTCCCTTTTTACTGTGTTTAAATTCAAATTGAGACCGGTTTCCGACCATAATTCCAAGCGAGTGAAAATGGCTAGGAAGAGAGTGGCTACACGAGGCTTGTCAGTAAACGAAAGAATTGGTCTTCTTTTCGCCGCGAACAGCGACGACGAGGATACGAATGTTGCCAATATTTTGGATTCAAGGATAGAGGAAGAGAATAAAATTTGTCAAGGAAACGAAGAAGATGTATATTCTGATGAGGAAAATGAGTTTGCACGTGGTGCAAACAGCACCCGACCATGTGCTACTGGTGATAACCTGGAAAATTTTCCTGATCAAGAAGACAAACTTGTTTCAATGGATGTGGATATTCAACACGAAGAAGCAGCAGATTTACCTTCTGATCATTCTGGGGACTACCGAAACGAATGGTGTCGTAATTTAGAAGGCTTTCCACCTACATAAAGGGAATTAATAAAATTTCTTATGTGTAAAAGCGCACCCACGTTACTGCCTCTGAACTCAGCACTGCTATACTTACAAACCCGGCTGTAGGAATGCGATCTCGCCTTACCACATGCCTAAAATGGCCCGTCGATCATCCCAGTGTGTTACATTTATTACGGATCTGTCAACCATTTTGTCACTTCTTGGACTTAAAACTGGTCATGCACGATCCCATGCCTGACAGTAGTCTTCTTTTTTGCTGCATTATACAACAGACAAGACAATCTTACATTTCAAAAATATTTCAATGACAAATTTCCTTTAAAGACAAGTTGACGTACAGGCGCCACAGAGCTCGTTGGGGTTCTCCACCTTCGAACTCCTCTATGGCCGCACAGTGAGCGGACCAATGGCCGTGCTACGCAAGCTGTGGACAGACGAACAGGTGGAGAGCGAGGTCAAGATCTCGTGTGAATACGTCACCGCCTGGAGACAGTAGGCGAGCTGGCCCGAGAGATTCTGCGAGACGCCCGCCACAGGCAGGCACAGCACTACAAGAAGAAGGCAGTCGTGCGTGAGTTTGAGGTGTTGCTGTTGCTCCCTACGACACACAAAAGGCTGCAGGTTAGATGGAGGGGGGCGTACGCAATTACCCGACGGCTCAGTGGCCTAAACTACCGGGTGAGGCTAGAGAAGACGTTTCACATCAACCTCCTGAAAAAGTACCAGGAACGCACAACATCCCTGTTTGTTGCATCCGTCGTGGACGGGGAAGAAGCAGAGATACCAATGCCTGCTGATGTCCTCCCCAGCTGCCCGACGACGCAGACAGAATCGTACCGAGACGTCGTCCTAAATGGAAACCTGTCTGCCAATCAACGCCGGGAAGCAGAAAAACTTTTTGCAGCATTTGATGACGTGCTGACGGACGTGCAAGGACTGACGCATATTGCTGGGTTCTCTGCCACCCTGACGAATGAGGTGCCAATTAAATTGAAGCCATATCCACTTCCTCATGCGAAGATGGAAGCGGTCAAGGCGGAAATACAAGAGATGACAAAGCTGGGCCTCATAGAACCATCTGTAGGGGCCTACTGCTCACTGATCGTCTTGGTGAGAAAGAAGGAAGGCAGATATAGGTTCTGTGTTGACTACAGACGGCTCAACCAGGTGACAGAGTACCTAGCCTAACCAATGCCAGATCCTGAAGCCATCTTCGCCCGCCTGTCACAAGCCAAGTACTTTTCCCGGATCGATTTGACCAAGGGGTATTGGAAGATTCCGGTGAGGAAGGAGATCGCCACAAGCTGGCCTTCATGACATCCTTTGGGTGCTTCCAGTGGAAAGTTATGCCTTTTGGTGTCCAGAACGCTCCCAGCGTGTTTACACACATGATGAGGAAGTTGTTGGAGAATTTTTAAGACGGGGGGGGGGGGGGTGAACTACATGGGGGACCTCCTCCTAGCCACTGAGACTTGGGAAGGACACCTCCGGCTCTTGACGGTGGCCGTGTGAGCGAGCATAGGAGACGACCCAAGAGTAAAAGAAAATCTCCCAGCAGTGTGACAGTGTCCGAAATTGCCAAGATTTTAAAGACGCAATAACTGCAGCTGTCTCTCTTTAACAGCCTGTTTTGGAAGCGATGTTAGTTAAGCAACTTCTAGCTCCCCAGAATGTATTGCTTCTAAACGTCGTGGAAGCTTGCTCTGTGCTTCCAGACAGAATGGGCGATCTTGCTTCTTGTCATATTTCCTGACCATTTTATTGTTAGTACAGACAACTCAAGACAATGTGAAAATAAGGTCTAGTGGTCCCATTCTGAGATTCTGTGTGAGAGTCAGTGTCCGCTTGACGCTCTGATGGTTTTTGGTCATAATGGCAAAGATCCTCTTTAGTAGGAAGGTCCTGCCCTTCTAAATTGCTGTAGACATTTTCAAGAAAAAACGGGTGACTGCCGCTTTAAAACAAGGGAACTGGAACGAGCTAAGACATGACAAAGACGAAGAAAATCTACATGTTTTCGGGCACTACCCCTTCATCAGGACCACACAAAACGACGAAAAAAGGACAAAAACGAAAAAAGAAGGAAAAGACTTAGCTTCAGTAGATGTGGCACATGGGCTGGACAGCAGGAAAATGACTAAGGGACAGTGAGTAAGAAGGGTTAAAAAGAGGGGTAGCCAATCGCCAGGTGGGTAGGAAAGGGTGGGGTGGGGAGGGGGCGGGGTGGAGAGAGAAGCGCGGGTAAGGGGGTGTCAGTGCGGGAGAGAAGGTGAGAGAAAAGAGAGAGAGAGAGGAGGAGGGGTAAGGGGGTTAAGAGAAAAGGAGGGAAGTGGAGGGTCAGAGTTTAAGGTTGAGTCCAGTAGGTGCCATGGTACCAAAATGGGTAATGAAGTAGGATTCCGTATTCTTACGGTCAATGGAATCGACCTTCATTTTCCAGATACCACAGATCCTCATGTTGTCGGCTGTGTGTGGGATTGTACAGAAATGGCATGCAACTGGTGTGTTTCTGCAGTGTTTAGTGTCAGCTAGATGTTCTGTGAAGCGGGTGTTGAGTGTGCGTTCTGTCTCACCGATGTAGAATAAAGTGGGAGAAAGGGTGCATGTGATGGCGTAGACGATGTTGCTGTTAGTGCAGGGGAAGTGGCGCTTGATGACAAAAGTGGTGTTCAGGTAGGGGCAAGTGTGGCAACGGGGGACATTGCATGGGGTGGAGCCGCAGGATGGGGGGAGGGTGGTGGTGGCTTTGAGTTTAGAATGTACTAGAAGATCTCGCAGGTTCTTAGCCCGCCGAGATGCTAGGAGGGGGGTTTGTTTGAAGAGGTGGGGTTCAGATTTAGACAGTATGTGCCAGTTTAAGAGGAGGATCCTACGTACTGGAAGGGTGGTGCGTGAAGACCGCGATCGGCCGAGGTTCCGTGGGTCTGGGAGGGATGGAGTGTGAGTGCACGTGGTGTAGCGGCAGCTTTCTGTTTAGCAGAGTGTAGAAGGTTGGGAGGATAGTTGCGGGCAAGGAAAAAGTCTACCATTCTATCGGATTGTTCAAGGAAGTCAATGTCATTGGAGCATAATCTGCGGAGTCTTAGGAACTGCGAGTAGGGTATGCTGTGCAGGGTGGAGGGTGGGTGAGATGAGTGGTAATCCAGGTAGGAGTGGGAGTCCGTAGGTTTGTAATGGATGGTGGTTGCTAGGTCGCCGTTCTGCAATGATATGTTGATGTCGAGGAATGTAACAAAGATGCATGAAATGCTGTTAGTGAATTGAATGGAGGGGTGGAAGTTTTGTATGTATTGGATGCACCGCGGTAGCTGTGGCTCCGGGAGGTAAGTGGCGCCGAGACCGTCGTCAATGTAACATGTGTACAATTCTGGTGTGGGGCCCGTGTAGCTGTTGCGGATGTTATTTTCTAGCCAGCCCATGAAGAGACAAGCATAACTAGGGCCCATTTTGGTCGCCATCGCCACGCCGCTAATCTGGTGAAAACACTGGCCGTCAAACTCGAATGTGTTGAGCTTGAGGACCAACTCCGCCAACCTAATCAGAGTGCGTGTAGGAAGGTGGGGGTCGCTGCGTAGGTGGAGGAAGAAAGATAGTGCGGTCAAGCAATCAGTGTGGGGTATGGATGTGTATAGGGATGTGACGTCAAGGGTGAAGAGGAGGGTGGGTGTGAAAGTGTGGGAGGAATTGAAATGGTCCAGGGGTGTGAGAGTGTCTGTTGTGTCCTTGATGTAGGTGGGGAGCGACTGGACGATGGGCTGAAGTATAGTGTCTAAATAATGGGAAATGTTTTCTGTGGGGCAGCTACAAGCGGAGAAAATGGGTCGGCCAGAGTTGTTGGCTTTGTGTATTTTGGGCAGAAGGTAGAAGGACGGTTGTTTTGTGTCTTTCTTGATGAGATATTTCGCTGAAGGTGGTAAATGTGCTGAGTCGATGGAGGTACGGATCAACTTAGAGATCGTTTTCGTGTCGGCCGCAAGTGTGTGGTGGGAGTGAGGTTCGTACAAGGTGGTGCCTAGTAGCTGCCGGTGTGCCTCGGCTATGTATAAACTGCGGTCCCAGACGATCGCACCGCCTTTGTCGGCTGGTTTGATGACGATGTCAGTGCGATGCCGGAGGGACTCAGTGGCTTGGAACTCATGTACTGACAGGTTGGTGTGACGGACGGGCTTAGGGCGTAGTTGGGTTATTTCGATGCGGCACTTGTTGATGTAATGTTCCACAGACATTTTCACTGCCATCCACAATAAGCCCTTGTGTTGGGCGATCATGAGATTCAGATTTACTTCCTTTGTTGAGCTTTGGCGCTGAGTTGACGTTGATGCTGCTGGTGATAGATTTGTTTTCTCGTCTGTGGCTTCGTCTTCTTCAGATTCTTCGTATTCTTCAGATTCTGGCCTGTACTCATCCTCACCGCATAAATCGGTAGTTCCGTAGTCTGTAACAGTAAACATTCTGCTAAGAAAAAAGTCGACACAGGAAATTAGGCATCGCGAACAGAATCTAAAATGTTCTCACTTCACTGAAAACTAAAGGTAATGAGCAGCGTAAATTTTAATCGCTCACCCATTTCAGTGGTCCGTTTAGCAGTAAGCCTTTCTCCCAGCTGCATCGTCTTCAACAAGGGTATTGTTCTCCATGTACTGTTATAAAAGACATAATATATAAGAACACACACTTCATCTTCTACCTTGCCGAGCAATTCATTTCTACATGTCTTATCATGTTTAGCCTCATGCCTAACAATGTACATTGTTCTAATACAATGCATTTTGTGCTGTTAATGTCTGCAGATGAATGATATCCACATTCTGACCCTTAAAAGTTTCAAACAACTGACAATAATCGTGGATTTGTCTCTTGCTTTTAAATAGAAGATCCCCAGTGGTGGACTATACGTGCTAGAATTAAATCTTGGCTATGAAAAGTGTCACCACTGGGAAAATTTCTTGCTTTTAACGGGTCGTCTCTGCTCGCTCACACGACCACCGCCAAGAAGGTGACATATACGCAGGTGGATTATTAAAACTAATCACTATGACTTTTCAATCACAGGGCCGAGCTCTCACCACCTACAGTCTTCCATCATAAACCACAGATCACCGTAATACAGTGAACACAAAAGAGAAGAATGTATTGTTGACACTATTTACAACCGAGACAATATATGATACAACTAGTTCAACTCTAGGCTTCCCGCAATTTCCTTCTATTCTAGCTAGGTCTGCAATAACATGTCATACCATCCTACATCCTCCTCCTTGCAAATAAAAAAAATTAAACATTATAATAAACCACGTACCTTAATCTCTTCTTGCATATGACATAAGAATGACCACGAGATGCACGCATAACACAACACTCGTTCCCGAATGCTTCTTACAGTCCGCAAGACAGTCTGTACGTTGGAGCGCTCCTTCCTTGGATATGTTCACTAGTAGATACCCTGAAGACCTCTTGAACACCTCCACGTAACAGCAGATTTCGGTGCTGACGTTGACACATGCCACAGAGGATATGCCGGTTTTTCAGCGCTGACACAAAGCCCTTTGAGTTCACTCCTAGGGCTCGGTTACAGGCAGCCCCCTTTTAATGCTGGACCTTCGCCCTCTGCTTTAGACGGTCGTCTGCCCGTGGTCCTCGATTTCTCCCCTTTACGTTCTGCAGTTATCTCCTCGTCCGGTTAGCGTGGAGGTTTCCCCACAGAAGAGGAACACGTGCAAGAGTCACACACAGTCTTGGGGAAACACCTCAATTCCCTCCGAAGAGTACCTTGTGCTAGGCACCTGGTCTACTCAACACACGTGCCGTTGATACTAGACTTCCCACACGTCCAGTACAACGGGACACCTTAATTCTGCAGCAAGACTAAGCACATCAGTCTCCAGAAGACTTTACCACAAGACACGTACGTCTCTTCACAGCAGATCTGCAGTAGAAGGTTCGGCCGAAGATACATCGCAGGAGTCTTGGCAAAAGATGTTCTTCCCTCAGGAGACTGGGGTACAGATGATATTACGGTGGTGGTGGTGGTGGTTATTTAGAAGGACAGTGCTTCCACCTCGCGGTGATTTCGCACTATGGGGGGATGGGGTCCTATTACTAAACTTTGCACTGAAAGAACCACCAGACAGATGGCTGCAGTAAGATGGCCAGTGCGGACAGGCAGTTTAATGTGCGGGGAAATGGCCGAATGGAGTTTGCACAATGTTTAACTCCAGGAAATAATCCTTGGCCACACCAGGATTCGAACCAGCAACCTCCATCTGCTAGTCCGCAGCTCTCCCAACTGAGCTAACCAGGCCCCCTAGATGATATTACTGTCTAAACCGGTCCTTTTATTCTAAACTTTCGCTCATACATTCTTGCATTCACCCACAGGTGGTCATCGAGATTGTTACATACATCAACCAATCAGGACAGAGACAGCAGAAGCCACACCCCATGTCAACTACAAGAACACGCCCTCTTAGTGGACACCTAGAGTGGTCATTGTCGCGGTTTTTCTCTGTCGTGTCTAGGGGTATGGCGCTTTATGTGTTTTACTACTCTGCTCGTTCGACTCGAGTTATCACAACATAAAAATGTGTCAAGAAGGGGGAAACTAACACTGCAATCACTACCTAATTTCCTCAATTTCTAACCGGCTCAAGCCCCCACCCCCTTGCTTGTCACGCGCACAGCTTAACAAAAGCAGGCAACGATAATACGCTACTCTATTTATTTACAGTTACTCCAGAATATTTCACTACACAATGAATGCTGCTCCACTATACATCTAC
>SMGT01000349.1:8713-20774 GCA_004794575.1 Lanistes nyassanus | reverse complement strand
ACTTACTGCTGTTACTTGGGCACAGGAAATAGCTTCACCACTGGCTTCATTTTGGGGTGCTAATCTTCTCAGGACTTTGTCCACGTCATATTCTGCATGGATACTGAGGATATCTGCTATGGCCTGCTTCGGTAGGGTAATATGGTTAGATTGATTCCTAACGAAAACTTGCAGTCGTGCGAGGTTGTTGGCCTTCACCCTAGCGCTTATTACCTGCAGTCCGTCAGGGAGTCTAGTGTCCTCAGTCTCGTGTACTAACACTGCATCCCTAGTAGTTGGTCGTGCTATCCTGGTCATACAACGAACCCCTACTGTCTCACCTGGTGGGATGACGGTTTGTCTCAGGGTCGTTGCAGAGCCCAATTTTCCTCCATCGTCCTCTGACATGTCTTCGTAAATGAAGGAAACTTCCCCACATAGAGGGAAAGCAGAATGAAAACGCTGCGCACCTTGCGCATTCTTGTACAACTTCTGAAACAATCTGAAAGTGTTTGTGCCCACAATAACTGGCACCTCCAATGAATACGGAGTATCAGGGCACACTAATGCAACTGTATCCACACTCGCACTCACACCCACAATCTCTCCAGGAAAACTCACTTTCACACCCACATACCCCAAACAGGAATAACATGCCCCCCAGCCCCAACTATACTAAATTCCCTTGGTAACTGACCTAACTCAATGTGCCTCAGATGCCGTTGGTAAAACGAGTGGCTCACCGTGGTGACCTGGGAGCCGCTATCTATGAGGCACTTGGTCTGAATATTGTCTGAATATTGTCGACCACTATGGGGCTCTCACAAGCTGGTCCCACCAAGGCTTCCATCCCTTCATCACCGGCACTTGACATGTGATGTAATTCTGCCAAAGTTACCTGACTACTTAGGCGGACATCCTTAGTGGTTGACACGTTCTTTACCCTCACAGAGCAATACAGAATGTTATCATTACCGGGGTATACATGTGCTGACACAACACTCAAATTTTCAGGCAACATGTCCTTTGATCTGGGAAAAATGGTTATCCCCCCCTCACCTTCTGTACTAATAGGGCCCCTAAATTCCATCTCCTGCCCACATGCAATGGTTACAGAAAGAGGGCTCTTAATCTTTACAGGGTGTAACTTCAAAGTACCATCCTCTATAATGTGGATGGCCTGCCTAACGTTTGTTTGCAGCTGGGCCTGTCCATCTGTCGCAGTCGCCGGTCGCCCACTCGCGACGACTGGGGCTAGTTTAAAGCCCCCTGTCTCTTTGTCGACTTGCCTTCCGGACGCGGTGGGCGGGATTGCCGCGGCACTCGCTGTGCGGAAACTGGACACTCATGTTTGTAGTGCCCCATGCCACCACACTGGTAACATGGACCTCTGACACGCTTCTCATTTCTCAGCATGTCAGCCACTTTGGCTGCTATCTTGGCGACAAGTTCATCTTGATCGTCAGCTGCGTTCATCTGCGCTGACACCCGGGGCTTCACTGGGCGGGTAGTCATATCCCCCTCCATCTGCCTCACCCGTCGCAGGACTTCAGAGACATCAGGGGAAGCCACACCAGGTTCCCCAAATATGGCCTGCATGTTGTTGGCCAGACTTACGTTCCCACTTTTCAACCCTCTACAAAATACATGGTAGATCTTACCCCATGCTTCAGTGTCACTATACACCCCCTCCCGATTTAATTTTGCAAATTGCTCCCAGAGTCTTAATAGGAAAGCTGATGGCTTCTCCTCTGGCGAGAGTCATGGCATAAGTCATCTACATGACTAGCGTTACCGTACAGTTCCCTGAGACGCTTGAGAATAGCGCTCGGCGAGGAGCAGTTTTTCACCTGCTCCCATGCCAGACCGGCCAGACTGAGTTTCACTGTCTGCAGCACGTGTTCGGAGTCGCCCTCGCAGATCCACGGTTCCACCCTGCGTTCCCACTCAGAGAAAGTGAGTTCCCCCGAGCAGGGTGTGGTCTTGCCAGAGAAGGTGCCCAGCCGTGGTCCCATAATCTGCATCGGGAAATAGGGCTGTCGTTGCGAGGTAGCCGCAAGGCCTTCAGCTTGCTGCACCCCGGCTGGGGCTGCACTGGGTGCTTGCGCCGCGCTAAGTTGGCGCACCATTCCTTCCAGTCGCTGGAACCTCTGCTGCCACGTCTCGCCATCGTCGTGCTGAGAGGAGACAGCAGCGGGTGCCTCTTGCTCCATTTACCACGTGGCGGCCTGCCTCCCCACTTCCCACTAATTCCTATCGTCTAATCAAAAAACTTCCTAACCCACTAGCACAGGATAGGAGAAGAAAGTGAACAAATAGAAAGGGAGGCGAAAAGCTATACTTAACTGGCCACCTGAGTAGTGAATGCCTTAGAGTCCCACATCGGGCGCCATTTTGTAACCGGCACACACGTGGCCCAAGTGGCAAAGACCAAATTTACCAGTGTGCGCCGTTGGAATTACAAAAGAATTTATTTATCGTGGGCTCAATCCCGGTTTAGGCACTCACTCACACAGGCGTCCAGATTGCAACCTACTCAACTACAGACGCGTGATAGCAACAAAACATGACATTTATTAACATTGAGACATAGACATCAAATATAAAAGGAACAAGAATTCTCACAACCACAATTGCAACACATCACCTTAGCTAACGCTCTCCTCAACCATAAACTCGATACACTACTCCTACTACACAGGCCCCGCGCACGTGGTAAAATCAAAATGGATAACAGAAAGAGAAGAAATGAACCGAATGACGAAGGAAAAAGGAAGAACCCAAAAAGAATAAAGAATAAACAAAGGAAGGAAAAAGAATAAACCGTGGCCCTGCAATCAAATGCAAGGTTCACATAAATTCTCGTGAGTATACAGTCTCACCATTTACTAATTTTCGACCTAGCTAGTTACTATTACACGAAGCCGAATGTTAGATCTTAAATCAAAGTGAAATATTCATATAACAAAAAGAATCGATAATAGCTTCGTGTTCTCAAACATTTCAATGTACCAAGACCGGTTACAATTGAAAAACAAAGTAAATTTACTTGCCTGCACAAACACGACCACGAGCTGTGAGTGGAAACTGCACAGGTACAGTACGTCAATGAAAATGACCCCAACACATGTTTCCCCGCGCAATCGGAAATGTTCCCGGTCGCGGTCTCGCGAGACTTCCGGTCGCGGTCTCGCGAGACTTACAATTTTAATTACACTATTTTAATACACTATTTCTTATACACAATATTTCCTAGTACAACTCCCTGAAAGCATTTTATAACAATCTTTTCAGGGGGGTTGTACATCATCAACATCATATTTCCAACATTATTTTGCAGGTCTTTCCGTTCCATTTTTTTGCATCGTATGTGCCATGTTAGCCTGTCTAATACTGGGAGGTGATTATATAGTGGTTATATTATTAGGATTTTGTCAAAAAAAAGTTACTTATTTGGAGGGGTGGGGGGGAAGATTTTTACAATAAAATTCTGTTCCCTGGTTTTGCCGAGTTGATCTGGTTCTTTAGGTTGTAAACTGGTGTTTGTGTGAGTGTGAACCTAACTCAGCGTCTCAGTCCATACAAAATATATTCTTTTGTAAATTAAAGCATATACTAATAAATAACAAACGAGGACTGAGCGCTTAAATTATAAATACAACAAAAAGTACTGCCCGGTCCCTTTCTTTCAACCCTCTCTTTTCTACATGTTTGGGTACGGTAAGCTCCCTTGGTCACATGCATCTGCATATAGTTACTTTGAGCGTTTCAAGTACTTCTTGTTGTATTTAAAGCATATACTGGCAACTTGGTAACTGCCAATTGTGTCTTTTACACCTTCGTAAGTCTTAGCAGTATGAGCACTGAGACAATTATAGCTTATTTCTGTACTGCAACCATGCGTCAAAAATTCAAAAATTTTAAAACATAGTTACAATTGGAAACGCAAATGCATGACATGTTTGCAAAGATAAAACTTATGAACATCAATGAGTCATAGTTTCATTTATGTGTGCATCTATTCACCATTGTTTAATAAATTAAATTATTTTACAATCATACCATATTCAACAATAAATCTGATAGTTTTAAGACTATGAGCATAAACACATTTTGTGGTCACAATGATGAACATAGATGCCAAGCTCATGCAGTCAACATTTAATGCAGCATTATTCATTCATTTGCTTATCTTGAGCGTATCTACTATTTTTACTGTAGCTCAGTAGGCTCTATAATTGTGAATGGGGTCACATGAATAGATTTTATCATTTTTACAAATTTGATGTATAAACTGTCCTGACAAATATAGCTGTTTAACTCATTCGCTACGTGTATGGGAAATAAACGATACAGCATAGGTCACGCTTACTAGCGAATACGGGAAATAAACGATGCAACTTTGAAAATTTCTTTACGGGGAATCGCTAATCGTCTAAGGTAAAGAACTCCTACATTAGAAAGCTGATTCATTTCTTCGCGAGTTGCTTCCCTTATACTGTGTTTAAACCGACAATGAGAACGCTTTTCGGTAATAATTCGAAGAGAGTATCCACGTGTGTTCTGTCACTTGAGAAATGCTAGATTTACTCTTCAAATTACATGATAAAGCGGAAAATGACATTGTTTCGCAAATTTAATGTGATAAATTGGATGAAGACAAGAGTATTTGTGCCTAAAAGACCCAAGAAAGTGATTATGAAGAGAAAAACGAGCGAGCAGTATCGTTTCAGTATGTGTATAAGTAATGGCGTGGACTTTTTGATTTCTTCAACTTCAGTTGTGTTTCCATCAAAGGATTTTACCAATTATGGAACAAAGTCCAAGAAACACAGTAAGAAATGAGTTTTCTTTATTTATTGTAGTTTTATATCATGTTTAAATAATTTTTGTATTGCTTTGGGGGATTTTTTAATGAATTTTTGAAAATAGGCTAAAAATGCCGTGTCCACGGGGATGCTCGAGGGTAGGATTCTACGTCACGATTGAGTTAAGGGAAGGAACCAATTATTTCAAATGGATGATTCCCTCTACAGTGGTTTCCCTTTGGCTAAATGGATCTAACATATGCAAATGGTCACCTTGACTGACCACTGATCCAAGAGATTTTTTTGCTGAAAATGTGAATGCACTGTCCAAAAGGTGACCTATGGCAATCAGAAGTGAAGTATATCTTTAGTTGATCTGAAAACACTACGTGTATAAATGTGTGAACTACCCAGACAGCAAAGTATATGGGATTTGTGTCGGCCCGACATAGGTTGCCGATCTGCACGTAGGGGTGGCTTAGCGCATGTGGTTTGGAGGTCAGTCCTACATGCGCTTCCCACTTCAAGTGTGTAAGTGGCCTACGGAGGTTCGCCCGATATGCAAATGAAACGTTAGCCCCGTGTGCGTGCGTCAACTTTGACCCAGTGCAGCGGACTCGCAAGGCGGAGACAAGCCGACTGCAGTTTTGTATCGACTGACAAAAGAAAGATATTGAATGATATTATTAAAGTACTAGTTCATACATGTTCGTCTTGTTAGAATAATGTTTTGACGTTTGAAATGAGCCGGGAGTAATTTTTAAATGCGAAACAGTTGTAATGGACAGCACCGTTTGTCGGGCGCCATTTCTACTGTTCAGTCAAGCACAGCGTGCTGCGAGTTCACCATTTCTGTTGCTGTTTATCCTTCGCAATCCTTGCCATCCGTCCTTCGTCGACATTTTTGGGAAAACCTTTAAAGGTCTGTTTATTTTTGTTCATTATTTACCATGAATTCTAATGCAGAATATCAGACGAAAAATTAGAAAAAATGTAAATGAACACGGTGTCAATGTGTGGACAGGTGTTCCACAGGCCATGAGCAACTAACTCAAGATTTAGGAAGGCCGGAGTACAGCTTGATAGACTTAGAGTTAGTAAGCAGTGAGACATATTCCACTAATCAGATGGAGAGCGCCATGTGTGAGGCCGTTATCTTTACGACTAACTGTTCCGGGCAAGTTGACTGCGGCTGTTGACAATCTGACAAACACTGATAGTTATACCCGGAATGTTTTCAATATTTTCACACTATCCTGTTTCATGACCTTTGAAAACTGTGCTGAAAAAAGTATGACTGCACTAGTCGATTCATTCATTGATAGGTATTCTAGGTGGAGTTTGAGAACTCCAGTGACCAGGAGCCATAAGTTTTCATTTCAGCCATTTTGGGCAAATTGACATTTTACACTATTTTGTTTCGGATGTGGTGATATATATTGCTTAATGAGATACAGAGTGGCCTACTACAACAGTAGTAATAATAGTTAGTCTGCTTATATTGCATCACCGAGTTGACCACAGACAGTACATTTCAGAGATTTTGATCTGGGCAAATCCTGTGTGATTATCATGTCATTTATAATCTCTTCTTAAAGACTGATATCCATTTTCATAATGTTCTAACATTTGGATTGATTTAAACAGTAATAAAGATTATTAGCATTTAAATTGGTACATATATAAATAGTGAATACAATTGACAATACAAAAGCTAAGAAAATAGTAACTACATTTTTTACAGGAGTCCTGTACAGAGACTGAGATGGTCATCACCAGTTGGCAGTAATGGTGGAAACGACACCAGCCTCAGCTCTGACAGATGAAGAGGACTTGCCAAACCTCGGTCAACTGAAGGACACCAAAATTCAAGGTCCTTTTTGTCCTCCCAGACTGTGTTGGCAGCAAGACCTAAGCCCCATGTACAGGCTTGCAGTACAACAGCCAGGCAATCATTCATTTTGCCTTTGCCTCCACCGTCACCTTCCACAAGTTCCAGTCACATGACAGAATCATTCTGCCTACACCTCCACCTTCACCTTCATCACCTCAGTCGCTGAGCACCACAGGAAGCAGGAATCAAGATGGTATGTGGAAGCTTTTCTATTTTTTTTTAGTATTCTGATATGTTAAAACCAAATCAATCCAAATGAAATATTTTATTTTCATTTTATGCATAATTACTGTACTAATATCTTAAATGTCAAAAGGATGATTTGTAACGAAGCTTAATATTTTTAAGTGTCATGGCCAGTTACCTCCACAATAAAATAATTTCACTGTCCACAGTAAAATATAATTTTATAGTTTTTATGTCCTGACTTTTTGATATATTTTTCAGTGACACACTTTGAACGACTGTTCAAACTGGTGGAAGAGCTGAAGGCGGAGGTCCAGGCTAACAGCAGGAAAACAAACCTGCTATTAATAGCCCAGGAGAGGGGGAAACAACTGTATAGTGCCAATGAAAAGGCAGCGTTGCCAGAGGGATTTGTTTTCCCTGTAGCCAGCATGGAGGATCTTGAGACTGAGAGGTAAGGGGTAAGTGGGATGCATGTGGGAAGCCTATATTGAACCTATATATAATATATCCAGCCTATCTAGGTCTTACATGCCACCCATATCCTCCCGACATAGAGCCTATATAGAATACCAATATCGGGCCGATGTCCGGCCGATATACATCGCCTATCTGGGGCTTACATGCTCCCCACATCCTCCCAACGTCGAGCCAATATAGGATCTCACGTAGGGCCGACGCGAATCCCATTTTCATTGCCTACGTAGGACTGATGTGAGCCGCCTATATGCGCCCGACGTGGCCTGACACGTCCGCCCGATGTCGGCCCTATATGAGTGTGCTATTAGGGTAGTGGGTATCATGGCAGCATGTAGCAAGAGGAAACCCATGCCTGGTAACTACAGAGAGAGGGGGGTGGTCAGATGCAATGTCTGGCACTTGCTAAAAGATTAAGCTTGACCACTGGGGGTTTTCTCCAGGTAGTCTGGTTTCCTCCACCTTTCTCTATCCCCAGCATGACCCACTAACCTGGTATACCAGTCATACAGTAGCCCTTGTGCTGACTTGATATTAAACAAATAACAACCACTGTGTAACTTGTTAGGTGTTTAGCTTCTGAGATTAAGGACTTACGGTTGAAGGTAAAGCCTTAGGGTTTTTGAAAATGCGTTGCAGATGTGGTACCCAATACAGTCTCTGACTGACTGCTCTTATGTCATGCTCACAGTGCGCCCAACATGTTGGAGGATTTAACAAATCTTAACCAAGATCCACTCCAAGCATATCACAAAACAAGACTACAATTGCGGATCCATTTTAATGCATATCTAGGGATCTAAAGTAACATACCTTCCTGCAACTTTCAGGCAGATCCTTGATACTAGGACAACCCTCTTCTAACAGTGAATGCAGTGTCTGAGAAAACCATACAACACATCTTAGAACCATATAAGCAATACAAGGATCACTAAGTTTTGTTTTCCATAAGTGAATTTGCAATACAGTCGAATCCGGTTAATTGGACCACCGGATAATCGGACCAGCCGCTTAATCGGACCAAATCTTAAAGAACAGAATCTTAATTGTAACATAGGGCATGTTCGTTTAATCGGACCAGCCGGTTATTAGGACCAAAATCATCGCATCCCGATGTGGTCCGATTAACCGGATTCGACTGTAGTTCTTTTTCAAGCAATATACAGGGACTGAGACTGTGAAATCAAGAAGTGTACATCATTTTTTTTATGCAAGCTGGAATTACTTTACTGATTTCTGTGAAGAGACCATGATAGAAAAAAAATCAAACAGCCCATATCTTATTTAATAGCACTATGCAGCAGTTCACAGATACACCATATTTACTCAAATGCCACATAACACATCAGTGACACTGTGTACATGTTTTTTATACACTAGAATATGAATGTTCTGATACTAAAACTTGTATACAAAGCATGCATCACCTTTAGAGGCATTTTAGGAGAGTCTTCTGCCAGGCCAACTTCATCCAGAACAACAACAGAAACAAAAGTGCCTGGACTTTTGCCTTGCTGGAACTGAGCACACTGGTGGAACGTTGCCAAAATGCCATCTGCTGTGGCCAATGGGCTGCACTGAAAGGACACCATTTTAACCTGCAAGAAATCATGCGATGTATCACCAAAATGTTTTCCCTACTCCTATCTTAGGGGCATCATGTTCTTAGCTTCATGAGACTAGCACTGGTTCCAGATCCTTAACCGACAGAACACAATAATGGTACCATCAAGGGGCCTGGATAGCTCAGTTGGGAGAGCTGTGGACTAGCAGATGGAGGTTGCTGGTTCGAATCCTGGTGTGGCCAAGGATTATTTCTTGGAGTTAAACATTGTGCAAACTCCATTTGGCCATCTCCCCGCACATTAAACTACCTGTCTGCACTGGCCATCTTACTGCAGCTATCAGTCTGGTGGTTCTTTCAGTGCATAGTTTAGTAATAGGACCTCATCCCCTGTAGTGTGAAATCACCGCGAGGTGGAAGCACTGTCTCTCTAAATAACCACCAATGCTACCATCATTTTCAAAAGTGTCAACTAAAGTTAAAAAAGACAGGAAAAACTCAAATCAGATTATTCTGAGAATTATTCTTTTGAAAGGACTTCTCTCACTGACCATATTTAAGTGAGCACTGAGGCTTGTTGTAAGTATTCTAAATGAAGAACTGGGTTGTTGTGTGCACATTCCATCCACAATATTCACAAACTGTGTGTGGTCTGGCTGGGCATAACAAAAGTAAAGCCCAGCCTGACAAAACACACAGAGCTCATGGCACAGAGAGAAAAACATTCATGACTTGTATCAGTGAGATGCAGTTCATGAAAAGGTTAACATAACCAAATAAGAAAAACAGAGTTTAAGCTGACAGCATGTATTGTTGGGCTGAACAATACACAATGTTTTTTGTTTGTGTGCTTTGTCATGTGTGCTTTGTCCAGAAAAGCTGGTAATAAATCTTTCACCATCAGAAGTATTACAAGGCAAACCGTAAGTAACATCACTCATGGTGCTTTGTAGTACACTATCACAAAAGTAATAATCTTCATAAAGTCCTTCTACATACAATCTGCTAGGGTTCAAAACATAGCAAAATGAATCCAACATCCACACTCTATCAATCATTCAAATTCTATGAAAATAGCGCTGCACCATACCTTTCCAGATATTCTCGTAATTTGGAAAAAGAATAATACAATGATCATGCCAAATCTCTGACAAACTGAAAAATCTATCAAACGCAATCCCAAAAGTGTGCAAAAGTCATTGGCGAACCACCTGCTTAAATCTCCTGAAGAACGGTGTGCGTGCCGAGACGCCTTGCATGGCATCTTCCACAACTGTCCTGGCCAGTGACTTGGAAGATCCTGGTTTACCCACCAAGAAGAGGGGGATCCGTAGCTCTATACACACCACCATCATGAACACATTCTCCTTGAGTGCCTGGTTGCAGGCTATGTTCTCCTCAAGGTGGATGTTTTCCAAAAATATGTCCTGGCATCTGAAAAAACATAATATCCAATTAAAACTAAGTGAAAAAATTGGCACTAATCTGCAAAAGCACAACTGTCAAAAATGTGCTTGTATAGAACGTTGTGCTAAAGTAAAATCTGCTTGTATAGAACAAGTTGTGCTAAGGTAAAAATCTGCTTGTATAAGGTAAACATCTGCTTGTATAGAACATGTTGTGCCATGGTAAAATCTGCTTGTATAGAACGTTGTGCTAAGGTAAAATCTGCTTGTATAGAACGTTGTGCTAAGGTAAAATCTGCTTGTATAGAACAAGTTGTGCTAAGGTAAAAATCTGCTTGTACAGAACATGTTGTGCTATGGTAAAATCTGCTTGTATAGAACATGCTGTGATAAGGTAAAATCTGCTTGTATAGAACATGTAGTGCTAAGGTAAAATCTGAGGGATAACAAGATTCACATCAAGTACTTGTGTGCAAAAAAACAATTTTAACTCATTCTTGACGTGTTCCTACAATGCATGACATCGCTGAAATTGCAGCGTTTGGGGCGATTTTTAACAAAATTCGAAACATTGTTAAAAAACTACTAAAGGTAAAAACATAATTTAAACATTGGTGGAAAGATAAATTTAAGTGCAAAAAGGATTTTCCTGCTTGAAATCTGTCTGTTGCTGACGCTGTGTGAAAGACTGTGGAATTATGTAACCAAGTTAATGTAAACACAATCTTGAAAAAGTTCTGCTGACACCAAACACTTGCCTATTACAGCCATTTGCAGCACTTGTAATCCAAAATAATTTGTGGAAATTATCCATAAATGCCAGGAGCTTATCCAGGATAAAAAGCATCAACAAGCACACAAAGAAATAGTTGTAATCCTGATGAAACTCTGATAAGCAATTGCACTGATTTTTCCTCAAGTCATCTTCTGAACGAACAAGGTGGCGTGCTCAAGAGCAAAGAACCACATAAAAGTCGAATAATTTCTGGCCCAAGGGAAGAAACTCTATAGAGAAATGATTCCTGTACTGTAAAATACGAGTGACATCCCTTACTAGCGAACAACTTTTGCTTTTAAAAGTTTTTAAAGTCACTGCTTCATCAGTGGCAGAGCGTGGATAACCATATTTCTGTAACTCTGCCGCAGAAATGGCAGTACGTCAAGAGTGAGTTAACACACTTTCAGTGGTCAATAAGTTACTTACTTGTCAATTATTTGAGAGAACTGATTTTTGCCACCAGTAAGGGCCAATGGAGGGTGGAAATACTGAACTATGTACTCATCAAACTCGGACTTGCTGTCCAGGCACGCACGGTAACATGTTGCCAATGACAGCACCAGGGCCTTGGTCATGTCAGACACCTAGAAATCACATTAAGATTTTCAAAAGATTTCCAACATTTGTAAAGATGGAACAAAATACACAAATCCTTCTCTAACCCTTTCCTTAAAACCTAACATAAACCAAACCCTAAATCTTAACCACCAAAAGGGATAATGTAAGAAGATCGAATACAAATACTTGTACAGTTCCATGGGGCATCAAAGTAGGTCTGAACATTTCAAACAGGACCTCTAAGCACCAAAGTTACATGGTACTCTGGAAACAAGAGTTGATTTTATTCAATACAATTTGTGATGAGACAATAAGCACAGTCCTGGGTCTGTGATTAGATTCACTGCAAGACAACCCACACTGCTTTGGTCACACCCCCTCTATTTGGTAGACGTTAACTGTAACTGTAGC
>SMGT01000348.1:10278-22683 GCA_004794575.1 Lanistes nyassanus | reverse complement strand
ATTTAGGGAGCTCTGCAATCATAATGTTAAAGAGTAAGGGGCTAAGTAACACTTCCTTGGGGTACTCCATTGTCTAAGTGAACCTCCTTGGAGGTTCTGTCCTCTACTCTTACTTTGATTTTTCTACCTGACATGAAGGATTTTATAAGCTGGACTACTTTAGTAGGGGTGCCTATTTGGTATAGTTTTTGGATCAGACCGTCATGCCAGAGCATGTCGTATGCCTTTTCGATGTCCAAGAACACTCCACATAGGTTCACTCTCTTTTCTGTCCTACAGTTTATTATCTCTTGCTGTAAGGCTGTGATGTGGTCCATAGTGCTGCGCTTCTTCCTAAATCCACTCTGCTCTGGGGGGAGGATTTTAGCGAACTGCCTCCTGTACCTCCTTGATATATAGCCAATGTCTGTGAGTGTTTTATAAAGGCCTATTCTGGTATCAAGCAGGTTGGGATCGGGTTTGATCTAGAAGTTGTACAGTCCCTTACAGTGTTGAGTCTGTCTGCTTAGGACTAAACTCTCTGACAACAGTTCTCCTTCGTCGTTCTCAACAATACCGGACATGTTCTGCTTTGGTTCTGGCCAGCTTTTTGGGGGTATCATATGCAAAATTTGTGGTCGCCCTTTTTCATCTCAAATTACTTAACTTTATACACTGCTTGTTGATTCACTCTTCTTTCTACTCTTTTATCGTGTCGCAATGGTGTGATTTGCCTGTTTTCATGACCATTAAGTGGTCGCTTCGAATGATTACTTCTAAGTAAGTTCTAGTTCTGGCCTTGTTGATGTTTGCTTGGAAGTGACAGAGTGTCAGGAAGAAATCTGTCTGGTTGTTTACTAGACCATAGGGTGCTTGAAGTGCTTAGCCGAGTGGGAAGGGTTGGCAATGACCACCCTGTTGGTGCTGGTGAACTCGAGAGGTCGGGTGCCTTTGTTATTGGTATAAGTACCTTGAATTTCCTAAGCAAAACCTTTCCGCCGTTTTTGCCAAGTGTCGATATGCATCAGGGTCAACTTTATATTGTACCATGATGTACCATAATGACCGAGTCAGTGTTCTAATGGTTAAGGCGTCCGCTTCCGAAACGGAAGGTCGGTGGTTCACGTCTCGCCCGAGCCATAAACCTAAACACTATAGGAAACAGTATTAGGACTGGTTGGCCGGTGTCAGTATAATGTGACTGGTGTGTCTGAAAGCTGTGTTATCTGTGTTATTGTGTGGCAGCACGTTAACTTGTCTAAGCAACACCGTCCCGATTTTGCGATAGGACGATACGAAAAATAGAAACCCAAACCTTGTACTATGATGTTATCCTGCATTAAAAATTAATATCTTACGTAAACGTCTCCCTTATCTAAATATAGTTTTCTATAATGGCAGTGATAAGTTTAAAATTTCGTCTAAAAAGGCTCAAACTGTATGCTTTATATTTATAAAAGATAAAACTAAACATATAAAATGACGAAACTAAAATTGCCCGTTCAGTGGACAGGTCATTTGGCTAAAACGTCCGTCTGTGTAAACAAAGGTTGGTCCATAAAAAATAGTGTTGTGCTGGCAACGATCTGGCAACGACGCAATACACAGCTTGCTTCCTTAGAGCTTGGTTTAACTGAACAACCCTTTAAAAGACGAACTCTATAAGGGTCTCTTGTCATGCATTCCTTAACGCCTGCGCCTGCCTTTGGAATCCAGTTTTAGGATATGCGGAACTGCTCAGAGCACCGCTAAGCTTGATTTCCGAAGAAAACCACCATGCACTTTGTGATTCTAAAAAAAACTAAGAAATTTGTTGTTCTCTTTCCCAATTTTGATTTTTGGCACTCGGCACTACTAGATGGAGCTGACTTCCTACAGCTAGTAAATATAAGGACTGGTGAAGAACATGGAGGTTTCCACAATAAGTCGCGGGACCTTCCTTGGACCACTCTACATCTAGTCTCAAGCCAAGTACTACGAAGTGCATTAAAAACACGTGCCGCTGAGCAGCGCTGTAAAAAAACGTTCTTATGGGCGTACACGTAACACAACGCATAGAGATCGTCAAAGTATGTCTTGGAAGGATCGTTGTATTTAGGGCAAGGGAGGCGTGAGTGGGGGGAGTCGTGGGTCACTCACTCACTAACTCACAAGTACGCACGCACACAACATTTGACCTTTCTCCCGGAATCAAAGGCACTTGGTCAGCAAGGATCAAGGCTTCCACAAACCTGGAACAAAATAGAACAGGCAATACATCTAATGTTGAAAGAGTAACACGCTCTAAAAGGAAATAGACAGTACAGGTAGTGCTTACGTTTGTAGAGGAATTCACAGAGAGAGAGAGAGACTGGGAAGAGTATCTGGAAGAGATTGCAGACGGTGGTGCTGTAAATTAAATGTCTGTCTCTTTGTGAGCGAGGAATTTAGGGCTGATATCCGACAAGAAAGAGCGATGTAACGCTGCTGCTGACTGATACGCAGTGACAAAGAGTGATGCATACAACTCTAGACTGACTTTTGGTCTTAGGGAATATTTATCTAGAATATTCTAGAGGGGGAATTATGCATAAAAATGATTTTAGTGTATTCTCACTAAACCTCAAATATATTAAGCCTGTAAATTTTAACTTAAGCGTTAAGTGCTTCATCGTGTTGCCATTCACACACGTGT
This sequence comes from Lanistes nyassanus, assembly GCA_004794575.1. Taxonomy (NCBI): domain Eukaryota; kingdom Metazoa; phylum Mollusca; class Gastropoda; order Architaenioglossa; family Ampullariidae; genus Lanistes; species Lanistes nyassanus. The sequence goes on along the minus strand of SMGT01000348.1, from coordinate 20,030 downwards.
GAAATATCGTAATTTTTAAAAAAATCTACAGTTGCTTATCATATTCAGTATCATGAACTTGTCGTAGTACATTAATGCTACTAATCAAACCAATATCCTGAACAATCATGATTCTTTAGGATGACACTTTACTACAGTAACAGTCCTACCTGAAGAACTTTGCTGAATAACAGATTTCTCCTGAAACAAAGCTGGCCTTTGCTTGATCTCATAAAAACATTAGCATCTTATACATTTCAAGTGCCAACAACAGCTGCCTACTGTAATTAGTTATGTGAAATGTTGACGCACAGGTACACGAACACAAATTGAAAATACAGGTGGATGCATAATAGTACTCACATGTTCTCTACGGCGTTCACCACTCTATGTCCGTACGCTTTTTTACTCAGGGAATGATGCGTTTGAAACAGGTGGAAAACACTGAACTGTTCCTGGTGAACAGAAAACTCGCGTTCACGGTATTTTCCGTAACATGGACTGGCCCCTTTATTGCTGGCTTATTCCTGTTATGACCGATATTCTAGAATAAATTCCTTGAATTTCCCATGCAATAAAACTGAATAAGTTATTTTTCTCTCGTTATTTGGTAATAATTATGTTATTCGGTCGTCCCAGGAGTAAAAAGCTTTTCCAAGTTCACCCAAACAGTGTTTTCAGAGACAAAAAAAACTCGCTGTTCGGGTATATTTTTAGTACAATTTACATTCATACAGAGCCTGGTCTTTCCTCCCTATAGCATTGTGGGTAAAATAAAAATAAATTTAATTTTTCCTCCTTTGCCAGAGGCAGTACATAGGTCTACTAATTCTGAATTTACCTAGATTATTTTCTTTATAATGTGCTAGCTGGCGAATCTGTTATAAACCACCAAGAAAGGACGAGAACAATTACTGCCCTCAACTGACCTTGTCACGTACACATATCTGCGACTTTCCGCCCACGCTGATGACGCGAGCAAAACAGATGTAGCGATCATAGTCGAAATTACTGCGCATGCCCAAGTGGAGACAATCCCGCAGCAAGTAGTCCCATTTATCCACGTCCATCCCATTCTTCTTGTTAGTCACAATCTGTCAAGTCGCCAAAGTCACAAAATTGTCTAAAATGATTAAAATCTGCTTCTAAAAAAAGAACAAAAACGGATGAGTATTGTTGCCGCTCTGCATACAGATCAGGGGAGTTCTTATTTTATCCATAAATGAATACATCCTTTAAGATACAACTGTATGTAAGAATGATGAAATCTTGCGTTATTTTAAAGTAAGCACAAGCGCAAAATATCTTTTGCATTTAGATGACAAATGCCAGAAATCAAACAAGAAAGACTTAAATAAGTATCCAAGATTTCTGAAAATACCAGTGTAAGTTAGCAAGGTAAACTTCTGTTACCTCGTACAAAAAATTCTTAGCGTCTCCTCGACCATCTTCGTACTGTTTCTGAATTAAACAAAAGCAGGTCAATAGATCATAGAAGGCTGCGAAGTGCGTATAAAGGCAGAGTTCAGGACAAACCTATTCAAGATAATCAGTATACATCAGCCCCAAATTTGGAATGCTAACTTACCTGCATATTGTAAACATAACTGGTATCACTTGGTTATTAGTAAAGGTTTACTGCCCATTTAAAAAAAGTATAAATATGTGAGCAATTATTATTTGCATGCCTTTAAAAATCGAGTTTGAAACGACTTAAGACTTGTGTGAGCACAATTTAAATGACTTATTGGAACAAACTTTGTTTAATTTTTTTTAATAGTCTTCACAAAAGTAAAAGTTAGAGCATGCACAGCCGCTACTTCATCTTTAGTAGAAAGAATAATCTCACTGTGCATAGCGCACGCATATTGTATTTGCGTGGTGCGGACGAGTGTTTATTTTAGACCTATATCTATATTTATGTGTCCGTACGTTGTGCTTGTGTGCATGCGATGAAAGCAGGCGGATAGATAATAAGACCCATGAATACAGTGTCACAGGATACAAGTATTGTATATTTAAACTAGCCCATACCTGCGCATTACCAGACGGAGGGCAGATCAAATTTCTGATGAAATTCAAGTCATCCTCTTGCAGTTTACCGACGTTCAACAATCTTTGCTTCAGACCAGGGTAATTGATCATATGATTAAACAAGTCCAAAGAGGCTTTTTCGTGCTGTTTGGGGCGGGGGAGGAAAAGTAAAGAAAAAAGTATATTTTTCATTTAATTCAAACCCCATGCAGGCGTAAAAACAAGTCACATGTTTCACACAGATAATGGTTAACCATTGTTTCAATATGGTATGTATTTCTTTTTTGCAAGGTGTAATATTCATTTGTCTGTACTATGATAAAGACACATTCCTTTCAAGCATATAATTATTCTTACTCCTTGTCTCTACATGCTGTCATTGATCCTGTTTACAGTTCGCTGCTGTTAGTATGTATGCTTCTATTATAGAATTTTTCCCCCAATATTTTTTATTTTGTTTCATGTAACCGTTGTATTTTATGTACATACACGTTTGTACATACACATTTGTATGTGCATACAAAAAAGCACGCCAACGCATCCACACATGGCCAGATATTTACAGAGAGAAAGAGAGAGAGAGAGAGAAGTGCACACAAACACACATAAATCCACACACTATGGTTCCAGAAATGCTATAGAAGCAAAATTGCCTTCCACTGGATATGATCTTCCCTGGCCTGGAAAACGCGGGGAAAGGGGGCACTACCCAGATCGTGGCAAAGGCCGGCAATCTCCACACAGAGCACATCCTTCTCGTCAATCAGTTCAGGTTGTCCTTCCCTTAGGGCCCTGACCAATTTTCCTGCCAGGTGGCAGACCCTGTTATTTCAAACAATCCATTACAAGTAATAAAGCCATGTGACCAAGGGAGCTTACCGTACCCAAACAGGCAGCAAAGAGAGGGCCGAAAGAAAGGAACTGTTTCTGCATACGGTTATGTTGAGCGTTTCAAGTACTTCTTGTCGGAGTGATAATCCATTACAAGAGTATCCAGTATTGCTGCATCTTTGTCTATGGTGTTTCATGTTATCTTTTGTGTTGGTTTGCTTGAAATTATGATGCATTGTGATACTGTAGATGCAGACGAATGAAATGAAAAAATGCTGTGTTTTGACATTGTAGACGCAATGACAGAAGTCTACGTGTTAGCTCATATCCTGGGTCTGAAGTATGATTACTTGAAATATTTTCCAATAATGTTCAACTATTTTTACCTGTTTGCTTTTGTTGTTGTCTCCTTGATCAATATTGTCAGACCACTAAATTAATGTATCAAAATAGATACTTATGTTCTTCTCTTATCACACACATTTCTCGTTCCTCTCTAACCCTAGTGCTCCTGCATTTACCCTTTCCATGTCTTTCTGTCCATTTCTCGTGTATCCTCCTTTCCCTCCATCACAGCCCTCTCATCTGCCTCGTTTAATTTTCTTTGCGAGTGTGTGGGCGCACGCAGGCATGTTGTCCCTGACAATGAATTGCCCAAAAATGACAGAACACTTCTTTCATTGTTTTGACTGAAGGAAGGCGGTCCACTAACCCTAGAGAATGTTCAAACTTGTTGTGTGAAGCACCGGGGTACACAAAGTAGCCGCCTCCTAGCTGCTTGATGTTCCTCAGCCGCTGGAACTCAGGTGTGTCGACTATAGCCATGCATGCAGGGTGGAGAGAAATGTGACCGTGAACAGGGTCGCTAAACACCTTTCAGACAGAAAAAACGTCAGATTAATCGACGGTTGATTACAAAGGTGTGAATTAAAATCGCATTCTTCAGTTCCCCTTCGGGCCAGCTAAACAATTTCGTTCTGAAAACACCCCTCGCGTTTTATAAAGGGTATGCTGAGCAACCGTTGGACAGGCCGTTTTCTTTTTTAAAAAAACAACAAATAAACAACAACAACTTACTTGCATTTCATAATTCACGTTAGTTAACCGTGTTAATTCGATGTGTAGTGTGTGTGTGTGTGTGCTTGACACAGAAACGTTGCATATTTTCTCCTATGCAGTTGCTGTGAGCATCTGAGGTCCTCGTAAACTCTCAAAGCTCCTCTGCTCGAGTTATTCTTAGGAATGCCAGCATGCCAGAGTCATTTCAGTGCCGTTTCCTCATGTATGTGCGAACGTTTTCGACTGAAGAACTTGTGAAACCATCTTCATGAACCACTAGCGATGTCAGTTTTTATTTTTTGTTGATGATACACAGCTACACAAAAACAGTTGGAAAATACCTGAATGTCCGTGTGGGCTTCCGTGAGTTCTTCGTGTCTGCATGTCGAGGGTGCATTAAGATGCTTGCAATCCAATTATGTAATTCTACACACACTCTATTTAAGTTTTGATTTTAAAGACGTACACATTACTCAAATTCCTTTAGTTTTTAAAAAACGATAAATGTTTAACAAAACAAAAATAAAACAAAACGAAAAGAATTAACAACGAGAAATGTTAAGTAGCACATCTTATTTAAGAAGTCTTACACCTTTTTGAATCAACGTTTATATTTGTTTGTTGTATTAGCTGTATTTGGTTTTTTTGTTTTGTTTTGTCTAAAATCCTCTTGCCTCTCTGAGTCAGAGCCAGTAAACAAGACTGCATTAGGAATGAAAGTGTCAGCATTCATTACTTTATCCTTTACCTACATGCATTGACCTATAGACATAAAGCTTATTTCTCCCATAAGCAGATTGGCATACTGAGTCAATATGAAATGCATTACCAGTCTAAAAGTTTACCTTTAAAGAAGTATTCAACATGGTGCTCAAAAACTTCTTCCAACCTTGGTACTCTTTCTCCCTGGATAAAATGAACAGCACAAATTTCTTAAATGATGTTAAATATCCATCAGATACACCATTCCACTTAAATGAAAAATTTCACAGTATACCTTTCCAAAAGTAATCTTAAGCGACAAAATTTATTTGTAAGAACAATTCATACATTAACTGTTCAGAAAATGCCAGCTCTTAGAATATTATTTTGACCATTTGTTTGATGATGTGATTAGCGTAAACAACTAAAGGCATATCTAATTTGTGAGAATCATTTTGTGCCAATGTAAAAAAAAACCACATAGTTTTAGCAGATTTTTATGCCTGGTTTCCTTGCAGTATGTCTTCTCTCTCTCTCTCTCTCTCTCTCTCTCTCTCTCTCTCTCTCTCTCAGCAGTGAACTAAATTTGACTAAACATCAAAGATTAAGGTAAGAAAAACTTTTGTTCAGCATTTGTTTACATTTAAAATCAGTTTGATTTTTGTCGGTAGTGCTAACGGTGATTTCTAGGGATTTTTGCACCTGGGCCTAAAACGTACGGCACAATTTAACTGCCACGAACAATTCAAAATGGCTGGCAGGCGTTGGGTTAGACATAAATCCACTAACCTCAAATATTGCTTCGATACTGAAAATTTCCGTCCTTGAGTTTGATTGCAATTGTCGTCAGAGCAGGTCAAATTTCAAACTGTACACCGATGGTTTAGTAGGAGGGAACGGCAGGGGCAGATGACTGCTGTGACATATTTAAGAGGCTGAGCGTGCCAGCGACGATAAACATGGGCATGTCTCTGCAATGTACAATCTCTAGAGATATAAATACATAAAAATGTAACAGATAATATTGCAGATAACAAAGAGGATACAATTAATGACCCTGCATAAATTAACCGCCTTCGTTGTATAAAGGTTAAGGCGTTTCCTTCCAAGGAAAGTCAGTGGTTCGCACCCCGGCCGAGTCGTATCTAAGACTTAAAAACTGTCAATCTAGTAGCTGCCCTGCCAGACGCCTGGTTCTATAGGGAACAGTACTATGCCTGGTTGGCAAGGTGTCGGTATAATGTGAAGCCTGTGTTGTGACAGCAGTCCCAGTGTGGCAGCACGTTTACTTGTCTGAGCAACACTGTCCTGTTGGGTCTCGTTTGCGGCTGAACGTTCAAAAATGAACAACCAACTACTCAAACAGTTCCTGGTGATAAGCGCAAAGGAGTGTTATTCGCGCATTCTTTTTGAAAATGTTAGAAACTCTTAGTCTTGAATCGTAGCTGCAAACTATTGCTTCTGTCTGCAATAAATTAACCATTACTAGTACGTTTGCATCACCTCAATTCTTTGTCCCATTTTTACTTTTATAGAGATCGCTAATATGACTTCTCAATCATATGGCCGAGCCCCCACCACCTACAGTCTCCCATAAAGAACCACAAAGACCGTAATATAGTGAACACAAAGAAAGGAAGCTTATATAGCGCGATATCCCGGCAATATGGAGGGCGCACTTTGTTTTAAACAATATGGATAAACAAAACAACTAAAGTATAAAAACACTACACAAACAAAACCTTTACAAAACACACATTACAACGATGTAAACCTATAATTACAACCATAAACTATTAATGAGACAACAATAAAACAAAGGACATAAATTAAACACGAGTAAAACTTGTTTAGAAATACTATAAGCACAATAAACAACGCCAACAATAGTACAGACTAAAGTAGTAAAACATAAGCGCAACAACATTAATAGTTAATTGAACAGATGGATACAGAGAACGTGCTACATTTTCAGGTCCTCTACAACAAACCTATGTACCGTCTTCTAGCGTGACTCAGGTCCGTTCTGTAGTCGACGTCACACTCGGGGTTTTCCGACTTTTACCGACGAATTTTTTTTCTCGAGATTTCGAACTTTACTTGTACACGCAAAATCTGATTATTAACAAATCTAAGTAGTGACAGATCAGAACTCCGTGATAGAAAAGTAGAGGATTTACACCATAAATGTTAATAAAATATTTGAATTTTTGTGCTTTCATGAATGTAAGTTTCGTATCCAGAAGCTACACTTTGATGATCATGCATTTATAAACGTTAGCGGGTGGTTAGAGCGCAAGCCAAAAGCGCGGCCACAGGCTGGTTCTATACCCGTGAGCCACAGAACACTCCTCCCAAACTTACCTTATGGGTTAGGGAAGGTAAGGAAGCCAGAGAGAGAGAGAGAGAAGATGGGCACTGCATGCCTTCACGATGGCGTGCTAGATAAAAGTGATTTTAAACACCCCATTCCCCTACTAACTAAAAGGTCACAGGACATCCTTTACCTTTAACGCTAGAACTACAAAGAACCACAAGCACCGTAATAGAGTGAACACGACCAAAAAAATGCATTGTTGATATAAACAGCGAGTATTTACAACCAAGACAATATCTGGTACAACTCGTTAAACTCTAGGCATCCATCTATTTCCTTCTGTTCGAGCTAGGTCTGCAATAATATGTAATACCGCCCTACATCACCCGCCTCGCCATTAAATATAATAATAAACCACGTCTTGGCATGCGAGAAAAGAATGACCACGTGATGCACAACACTCACAGAACACAACACTCGTTCCTGAATGCTTCATACAGTCCGCACGACATTCTGTATATTGGAGCGCTCCCTCTTTGGATATGTTCACCAGTAGATATTCTGAAGACCTCTTGTCAAGGCTGGCGCACAGACCTTTCTGTGCGATCTCTCAGGTCACGCTTTGATCTCTGGACTTACGTAACACGCACAGCCCAGTACCTTAGCATCCCCTCGTAGAGATCGGATCTATCTCCTTTTCCCCGACAGTCGTTTTTGTTCCTGCGTCCCTGTCACGTCCGTAGTGACAGTCCAGTACCTCGCGAGTCCTGTCGTCTTGTCCACAGCACGGAGGATTCGACGGTCTCTAGTGGACCTTTCAAGTACAACTCAAAGGTCTCTACGATTCTGAGACGCAAGAGGAAGAACGTGATGAGATGATGATTTCCTCCCCTACCATGTATTATATAGCTCATACACTTACAATACACATCCATGTTCACATGTGGTCAATCTAAATCTCCAACAACGAATCAGGTAAAAGACAGACTCAGGCCACACCTCTTGGTCAGCAAGCATCTACTGCTAAACCCCGCCCATCTCTATCCTAAGGCGACACGGCCACCTTCCCTCCTTGACCACAAAAGCATCACAAGCCTCTTCTATTATCACAAGCTGGCGGCTCGCTAGTGGTGACGCAAACACCGCCTGACATTCCCCTATACCTAGGTGAGCTAATCCACTACAACTTCAACAATGTCTTGAGGCCCAAGCTTCGTTAACACGTCGTATAACGTCGCAGTCACAGGTTGCTACGTGTCACCTGTAGTTTCCATTTCTGTTGTCACCTTTACCGCCCGCGAAATTTTTTTCCTATACGTACTCTGAGGAGAGTTCCAGCTTGGTACTAACTTGGAATCAGATTGTAAACATCCTGTTTGACCCCAAAACACAGACTTCAACTTATACAGGCAAACAGAAGCCCCTGGCTAATACCTAACCCTAACCCTAACCCTAACCCTAACCCTAACCCAATCTGAAAAAAAAAATAAAAATTACCATGGGGATCGAACCTCTAAAATTCAATCGTAAAAAGCTAGTGTCTTTGCTACAGGTCGATGTCGATCGATTTATCCAAACTGTCACGACCCCCACCCCCGTCCATGTCAGACGACCTAGTGGAAGCACGTGCTTGTGTTCGTTCACTCTCCTGTCACTCAGACAAAACGCAACACTGGGGAATATAAACAGGATCCATCACTATTTATTATCACCCACGAACACTGGACGTAGCTTAGTACCTTTACTGTTTCACTTCAAGATCAAACAACCAGAAAACTTCACTCTCAGACTAGTTCACAATAATTCCTCATGGTTACATACAGTTGCCTCAAGAACAATAAGAAAATTCGGACTCCTACTCAAAACTCAGACGTCGAACACTAATTCTCCCTGTTCCCACTACTACTATTATCTCATCCTGGTATTCACACCAGCAGAATAGTGAAAATACGCCGATCACGTAACTAGGAGTGTGTGATAGTATGAAAGTCACTGTAACTTTCTGACTTGAAAAAACACAGCAGTCAACAGTCTACTGACGTTCTCGCCACTCGGGCCGCAGCTGCAGCTGTTCGCTGTCGCAGGTAAGTATCGACCCAGCAGTTACGTGATGGCTATGTTAACAGCATTGATCACTATTACACTCATTTAACATGCGTATACAGTGAGGTCGTTTTATTTTCCATTTCGAGTAGATGATTAGTAACTTTCTAACATCTGATCTAGCGGTGGGCCTAGTACCACAAATCAAACGAGTGCGCGCGTGCGTGCGTGCGTGCGTGCGTGCGTGCGTGCGTGCGTGCGTGCGTGAGCGAGTGGGTGAGTGCGACACAGGTGGAGGAGTAGGACAAAACAAGAACAGAGAAACGAGCGCTCAATTCACTGAACTGTAAAATGACTGATTAGAACTATACCTGGACATACCTGTCCGCAGCACAACAGACTTTGGAAAAGATGGAGGCGCGTTGGTTCGATGTTGTGGCCTCACGGTCTCACGTCACGGGCGCCAATGCTGGCTGGAGCGCGTCAGTGGCCCCTTGATATATCGACTGCTGCAGCAGACAGTCGACGCGTGACGACAGGTCAATATTTTGCGGGTGATCAGTTTTCTGAGAAATGGTGTATTCTCGATATAGCACTCGTTGCCGTTGTCCCAGGAACAAGCGGCTGGAAACAGATCTATTGATGAACCAGTAACAAAAGGAGTAGGATCTTGACTGATACATCGCCCTACTCATCTCGAGTATTCCTGAATTCTCAGTTACAACACCCAACATTTTTTAACATTCGTAGCATGGAACGGCCCTCGCTACAAGCAGAAACGCTACGA
>SMGT01000347.1:10619-24315 GCA_004794575.1 Lanistes nyassanus | reverse complement strand
TATATATGCACCTATAGACATATCAAACTATATAAATATATATCTGTGTAAATGTAAGTTTGCTTATTCGTTTGATGCTGTCCTTCAGTCAGGTTGGATTGTGGTCAGGTAGTATCTTTTGAGCCTGTGCGTGCGCAAGTGCACGCATGCGTGTGGGGTGTGTGTGTATGTGTGAGAAAGAGAGAGTTTGAAAGTAGAAATGAGCTGTCATCTGTACTTAGTTCGTTGTTTGTGTGTGAAACATTAAAATGCTGCGCTTTTAAAATAAAACCTTCATATTTGTAGGCCTATTTAATGCTATTATATGCACTTGCATGTTCTGCGAATCTCAAACAAGGCAACGTTGACAGAATATTATGACAAATATTATATACCTTGTACATATAGGTAGGCGTTGTCTACTTCCAAAAATTAAACTGGCCATATCGCTTGTGTTATAATTGAATATTCTTTCAAGTTATACCAGGTTTTCCCGAAACTTCTTATATAGTATTATAATACAATTCAAAGTAAGAAAACTGAATACTAATTGGGATTTATTCTACATGATAATTTAAAGCGTTATTAGGAGCAAGTCCTCTATCTGCTATCTGCTACCTGCTGCGTTGTAGTTTTTTATTTTTGGCAGAAGACGTTAATGAAGGTGAAAGGTCACAGCCAGATGAGCGCGAACTATATATAGTTGTGTCCGTCACAGAGGACATTGTCGTCAGTCTGTGTAAGGGGCGGGGCTTCGAAGGCTGACGGAGAGAATAGAGGAGGTTCCAAAACTCTTCTCGGAAACGATGAGTGGACAAAAAGGAGCACAGGACGTTGAGGGAATGGTTCAGATCTCGCCACTGCAAAAAAAGTGTCCTTTTCTTGAAATCGAGCTTTAACTCTGAGTTTTCTTCTAATTTAAAATACATTAAGACTACTAATTGCCAAGAAACATAATCTCGCTTTGGTTGTAGATAGCATAGCCACTAAAGAACATGTTATTCTGCATGCTACCACTGCTACTTCAGTTAGTGGGTCTCCATATATATTTCCTTTCCAGTCAGACTTAGATAAGCATGTAAATGTTCTTATGACAGAAGATAAATTGTTGTATCTGCTTTTAGGGAGCAATTTGTACACATCTCAAAAGAATTGAGAGACCAGCTGCATTGAAGCCAGGTGATTTGAAAGAATATCGTTCCCCGTACATTTAAGTGCATTTTGTTTCATGTTGCTACATTGAACATCACGGTTGCTGGAGATCAGTTCTGGTGCGTTCATGGATTTCACATCCATGGACGTGGAAAGTGGGTGACAACGTGAGCAAGTGTGGACCAGGTGCTGAGGCCCCACGTCGTCCCATCATGTTCAGATCGAAAGGACAAACCACACAACAAATGATGATAATGAAAGGAAAGTGGGAAGGTACGCATATCAAACATCTAGAGACAAACATTCGACCCGACGAGCCATCGCTGACTCCATTCGGTGCAAGTTCTAGAGTAAAGGTGGTTTGATCTACGTGGCCTTTTGCTACAGCGACATGGGGGTGAGTGTGAGGAGGCCTTACTGCCTTGAAGTTTACCGACAGATTTACACAAAAGAAATTGATAAAGACCGACTAAAGGTCACTAAATATATTGTCTAGGTCAACCAAAACCTGCGTGTGTGTGAGAGAGAGAGAGAGAGAGGATAACGTGAGCATATGCCAGGGACTTCTCTCAGCATGATTCACTATATCCCGTCGGGCCTCATGTAGAAGACCCGATCTATACAAAAGTTGTATTACTTTTCATCAGAAACTTGCCACTGTCATACGTCAGGTGAGATCTAGTTTCTACTTAAATAGACACTCATATATCGCACCTGTCTGACAGAATCAGGTTATTGCAAAAATGTGGGAAAGCGGGGCACGATTCACCCAGCTAAAAGGTTGACATTGTTTACAAACTCCGTCAGATGTAACGACTTCCAAAACTATCATACCATTGTACTGGGAGTCGCTTCAAACAGAAAATATTCAACAAAGTTTTCGTCTATATTTGGGAACACGGCGAAATGACGGTTACTGAATAAAGTTTCTTATAGCTAAAGATCAGTCATGAAAGTACAAATCATTTTATCCGACTGAGGGATTCTAATGTACAGTTAATAATAATTTTCCACATAAAAGGTTCAAATGGAAAAGCTTGGGAAATACCTTATACGTCACTAGGGTTCGCTAAATCCACGACGAGGTGCGCAGCTTCTTGTCGCTACAACCAACAGGTTTTGAAGTTGTGGTCCACAGCTTCTTGTCGCTACAACCAACATGTTTCGATGTTGTGGTCCACANCTGTCATCTGTACTAAGTTCGTTGTTTGTGTGTGAAACATTAAAATGCTGCGCTTTTAAAATAAAACCTTCATATTTGTAGGCCTATTTAATGCTGTTATATGCACTTGCATGTTTTGTGAATCTCAAACAAGGAAACGTTGACAGAATATTATGACAAATATTATATACCTTGTACATATAGGTAGGCGTTGTCTACTTCCAAAAATTAAACTGGCCATATCGCTTGTGATTTTTTTTTTTTTGCAAAGACGTTAATGAAGGTGAAAGGTCACAGCCAGATGAGCGCGAACTATATTTAGTTGTGTCCGTCACAGAGGACATTGTCGTCAGTCTGTGTAAGGGGCGGGGCTTCGAAGGCTGACGGAGAGAAAAGAGGAGGTTCCAAAACTCTTCTCGGAAACAACGAGTGGACAAAAAGGAGCACAGGACGTTGGGGGAATGGTTCAGATCTCGCCACTGCAAAAAAAGTGTCCTTTCCTTGAAATCGAGCTTTAACTCTGAGTTTTCTTATAATTTAAAATACATTAAGACTACTAATTGGCAAGAAAAATAATCTCTCTTTGCTTGTAGATGGCATAGCCACTAAAGAACATGTTATTCTGCATGCTACCACTGCTACTTCAGTTAGTTGGTCTCCATATATATTTCCTTTCCAGTCAGACTTAGATAAGCATGTAAATGTTCTTACGACAGAAGATAAATTGTTGTATCTGCTTTTAGGGAACAATTTGTACACATCTCAAAAGAATTGAGAGACCAGCTGCATTGAAGCCAGGTGATTTGAAAGCACGTTAACTTGTTTTCAAGCAACAATGGTTTGAAATACACTTCGTTTGAGGCTGGAACAAAACAAGATAGACCAAACTGAGCAAAACAATTATCTGACAGATTCAAAACTAACGTGTCCCAAGTTAGGAACAAAAAGTGCTTGTATACCAACGTGGAAGGCAGACCTAATTATTTTAACTTGATGCGATCTGTATACCTGCCTCTCTGTCTCTCACGCCGACTGTAAGCAGTCCACAGACAAACTAATCGTTTCTTCACGTCACGCTCTGTTCAGTCCGAGGCACATGACACTTTCTCTTGGAGAAAAGACAGTGAACGTTGTGGACTGTACCGCTCGTACAAAAGTACTCTTGTACCAAAACGTTATTGTGTATATATTGTCTGGGTCAGACGACACATGTTTCAGTATGAGAGAGGAATACATGTGGATATATGGAAGGGATTTTTCTCAGCACGACTTACTCCAGTATTTGTCTAAGGTGATATCTTGTGAATGTGTAGGCAAAAGAATACAACTACTAGCAGAGCCTGGTTTTTATTTAAATGCTTTAGCTTAAGGAAAGCCTTGACTAGACTAGAATAGGGTGAGTTACGTGATCTTATGTACAAAAATCGTTTATTGTATATTAGTTTTGCTATGTATGCGGATGGGTGTGTCTGCCTATGTATGCAGGTGTGTGTGTGTGTGAGAGAGAGAGAGACGCGGATAACCCCTGGACTATGTGCACCCTTGATGTAGGCTAAAAGGGCAAAATACAAGAAAAGTGAATATTTTATTGACATAACAATCATAACACAGATATTTGAAACAAGGGAACTGGACCAAGCTAAGACAAGACAAAGACGAAGACAATCTACATTTTTCGAGGCACTACCCTTTCATCACGACGACACAAAAACGACGAAAAAACGACAACAATGAAAACAGAAGAAAAAGACTTAGCTTCAGTAGATGTGGCGCCTGGGCTGGACAGCAGAAAAATGACTAAGGGACAGTGAGTAAGAAGGGCTAAAAAGAGGGGCAGCCAATCGCCAGGTGGGTAAGAAAAGGGTAGGGAACGGTGGGGGTGGAGAGGGGGCGGGGTGGAGAGAGTGTGGGAGAGAAGAAGGTGAGAGAAAAGAAGTAAGAGAGAGAGAGAGGAGGGGTAAAAGGAAAAAGAGGGAGGTGGAGGGTCAGTGTTTGAGGTTGAGACCAGTGGGTGCCATGGTACCAAAATGGATAATGAAGTAGGATTCCATATTCTTACGGTCAAAGGGTGCATGTGATGGCGTAGGTGATGAGGGGGAGGGTCAGTGTTTTAGTTTGAGACCTGTGGGTGCCATGGTGCCAAAATGGGTAATGAAGTAGGACTCCATATTCTTACGGTCAATGGAATCGCCCTTCATTTTCCAGATACCACAGACCCTCATTTTGTTGGCTGTGTGTGGGGGTGTGTTGAAGTGACGTGCAACTGGTGTGTTTCTGCAGTGTTTAGTGTCGGCTAGATGTTCAGTGAAGCGGGTGTTGAGTGTGCTTTCTGTCTCCTCGATGTAGAATAAAGTGGGACAGAGGGTGCGTGTGATAGCGTAGACGATGTTGCTGTTGGTGCAGGTGAAGTTGCGCTTCATGATAAAGGTGGTGTTGGGTGTGTGGAGTGTTGTGGCAGTGTTAAGGTAGGGGCAAGTGTGGCAACGGGGGACATTGCATGGGGTGGAGCCGCATGATGGGGGGAGGGTTGGAGTGTGAGTGCACGTGGTGTAGCGGCAGCTTTCTGTTTAGCAGAGTGTAGAAGGTTGGGAGGATAGCTGCGGGCGAGGAAAAAGTCTACCATTCTATCGGATTGCTCAAGGAAGTCTGTGTCATTGGAGCATAATCTGCGGAGTCTCAGAAACTGCGAGTAGGGGTATGCTGTGCAGGGTGGAGGGTGGGTGAAATGAGTGGAAATCAAGGTAGGAGTGTGAGTCTGTAGGTTTGTAATGGAGGGTGGTTGCAAGGTGGCCGTTCTGCAAGGTTATGTTGATGTCGAGGAATGTCACAGAGGTGCATTAAATGGTGTAGGTGTATTGAATGGAGGGATTGAAGTGTTGTATGTAATGGTGTACTGCAATAACTGAGACTCAGGGAGGGAAGTGGCGCCGAGACCGTCGTAAATGTAGCGTCTGTACAGTTCTGGGGTGGGGCCCGTGTAGCTGTTGCGGATGTTATGTTCCAGCCAACCCATGAAGAGACAAGCATAACTAGGGCCTATTTTGGTCCCCATTGTTACACCGTTGGTTATAATTATTTGCCGTTACTATCTTCTTTCTCTTTTGTTACATTAAATGCGAAATTTCCAAACAGGCCGTGTACTTTTTGTTTGAAAAAGTTTGGCGTCATTCACTGTCCCATTACCCATCATCCTCGTGTTCCCACGTTTATCCATATCTCCAACCATCTTCCCAACAACAAACCGTTACAGTTAGGAACGGAGTGTGAACACCGTATGAAAACTCTAAAAGGTGAGCAATTTACTGTGTCTTTTTATAGCGTAATGATTCACGTCAAAAACATAAATAGGAAAGTGAAACGGTAGTTTTTACCTTCCTCATAAACTGAATTCTGACTCCTTGGAGTTTGCGCAACTAGCCGTCCGATGAAAGCCTGCACAACGCTGTTGTTGAAGACTTCACCGAACATACAGTGACAGCATCCTGTAACACGTAAATCTTACCCGCGACGTCGGGTTAGACTCTGAATCTCTCAGATACAAGGAAATTGAAGATGAACTTCATTGACATTCTCACGATAGCTTTTTTTGTGTCAGAAGTAATTGAAAGATTTCTTTTGTCTTCTTTGGTATTGGCAATTTATGTCTGGTTTTGACAGGGCATAGATGTGTTTTTGTCTTACAAAATCTTAAAATAGTTTCCGTGGAAGCCTGTAATTGTGGCTGAATGTAGTTTTTCCATCCTTTTGACGACTGGTGTGTTAGAAGCACAAACGCCAGAAAAAAAGTTTACTTTGCAACAATTTACCGAATTTAAGTGTTGTTGGAAAATACAATTTTGTCTAAATGATCGCCCGATCTTTAAATATTTTCCACGAAAGACTGTAATTGTCGCAAAATAAAGTTTCCACTCTCTTTACCCGATTATATTTTTATGCGGGGCGTAGAAAACAGTGTTAACAAAAGCAAGACAAAATATTTGTGTAACAAAAATAAAAGGAGATGCATTATAAATATTAAGTATATATATATATATCTACGCTGTAAATAATGTAAAATTAGGGATAATGAAGCTCATGTGCATGTAAGAGAGGCCCCTGTTCAAATGTGGATAATTGCTGGAGATGGGGGAGGAGGAGAAACAGCGGAATAAATAGACCCAATTATATAGCTGTCGGAGGCGATTTCCACCTGTAAGTATATATAGGACTAACAGTAAGCATTATCTTCCCTTTTGATCACGGTTAGCATACACTTTATTTTCTACTCTTGTAAAGCACATTCTATAGTTATCTTCGGACCACTTTCACGATCGCACTATTAAGCGTGTCGCATGGCTAGCTATAATAGTTTTGTCAAATTAATGAAAAGAGATTTCAATCAGTAAGCCATGTGATAGATGTCTCGGAAACGCATGACTACTTCTGTTCGATTGTGATTTCTAGATTTCTGAATAATCCACAGCAGCGTATTTTGGATCGACATTTTGATGTATAGTTTGCTGATACTTTCGATGTACAGTCAACGCTACTTCCGCCTGTTTTATAATTACATCCTGCATAAACCAAGCCAAAATGTATTTTGCGCTAGCTATGAACTAAGAAAATCAAAATAAAAATGGAGCACAATATATAGGTTCTATATGACTACGTTATTTCTGAGTTTCTAGCGAAAATAGAAATGCAGACTTACAGATTACGTCAAGGGTTAGGGCTATCCTCCAGACTGTACTATAAGCACTTCGTTGTTCCACAAGTTTGCAACGCTATCTTTATAATAATTTAAGATAATTTTGTTTGCTTTGTTTGACTTTTGTTGCAGAAATATGTGCTTATTAGGACAGTGTTTCTTTAGACAAGTTAAAGTGCTGACACATTGTGACTGCTGTCACAACGCATTCCTTCAATCCTACATAGTCACAATAAACTGACACCGGCCTACGAAGACACTAGAGGTAGCGCAGAATGGCCGAGCAGGCAGACAAAAAAGCTCCGTATGTATTCCATCAGTACTTTCCATGTACGCCCGTCATAGACTCTATATTAAAACTTCCTATCGCCCTCTATTTCATACGTCACGAAGATTGTCTGCCTCGCTGCACAACACAACCAAGCCAGTACATGAACATGAAGCAAGATAATGCGATTGTCTCTTTACGTTCGTTGTCAGAATGTAAATGTATATTCAATAAATGTTAATGTTCTGTATACACAAAATATCAAACTTAAACTTGAGATATAATGGGATATGCGCAGTTGTCATGAAAACACCATTTCTCCACTGTGTTTCCTGAACTAGAAAATTGAACATATCGGAGTTACGTCATTTATAATCGGGACAGATACAATGTTGCAACATGCCATTCACTGAATTTCAACATGACTAGATTAAAACCTTCACTGCACGCTAGAGCTTAATGCCATTTAATCACTTCCAACCAACAGCCAAACGTATCTTTATTCACTAATGGTAGTTAAGATGTGCATTCTTTGCACAGTCAACGGAAATTCATGCGTACGTGTTCTGTATCTTCCTTTCCCGCCAATTCTCAGTGCAATAAGGCTTGACCTTGCTTTTTTTTCTCACCTTCTAACTTTACACAAGCTACAATTTCGATCACACCAAAGGGTCAGGCGAAATTAGCTTTGTTTTGCAGCCAATTTCAACCAATCTACAAATTTCTTTCTTAACTTCTTTTTGGTGGAAAAAGCCCTTCTGCCAATCCGATTCTTTAGATTTTACACGTGATCAGGGGACGCTGTCCCAGATCTAGTCTTCCTGCTCAGACACGTCTGGGGAGTGAAGGGCGACAGACGTGTCAAGTTGTCCCCCAAGAATTTAACAGGTCTCGACTTCAGCTGGTTTTCTGTTGCCTCTGTTGTCTGAAGCTGATACCTAACCCGTTGTAGATTCTCATGAGTGACAGAACCCTTTCTGTGACGTCTCTTTGTGTTGGATTGGGAACACGCAGGTTTAATGGCACCGGGAGGATCAGTTCTCATCCCCGGACTGGTTTCTCTTCCTCCTCTGTCTCCCGGAGATAAGATGGATCTGAAAGCGGTTGCTGATTGCATGGAACGGATTGTTTTTCGCCCCAGCAACCTTTCCCTTGGATCAGCGAACACGCCTTTACATTTCTACACGAGAAGGAGAAATAAATAGCCTAACACAAACCCTCTCTCTCGCAGCAGTTCACGAAGGTTTACAGGGAACAGGGATCGACGAGGTCGGATGAAAGCAGTCAAAAAACAATAGTAAGCACAACAGACTCAATCAGCATCTCCACAAGATGCACGATAGGAATAGAAACAGCTGAGCTATAGAGAGGGATAGAAGCAGCTGAGCTGGGTGCCTATGGATAGGAATAGAAGCAGCTGAGGTGTATGAGGACCGGGTGGAAGAAAAAGAAAATAAAGATCACCAAAATCTGGCAAACTCGGATACAATAGCACACATGGGCTTTAAAAGAACCTCCAGGGAAGATATTTGCGCACAACCCCGATTATATTATAACTGATTGGATATGATCGATGGACGTCCTTTTTATGCCGATGTGTGCCATTGTTTGTCAGATTTGGGTCCGCTTGTCACCATTTTTGATCCGGCCGGGCCCGATTGTGTCCGACTTTGGTTTGGTGGGGGTTGAAATTGCGAGAGGCAAATTACATTCTACAAAGTAGGACTTGAACACCCTTTGAAAATTAACCCTTCAGTACATCTCAGTCAGACAGCCACGTGTAACAATATGCGTGCTAGCCAGTAGGTAACAGCTAGGTTAGTGAGGGGCATACAGTACAGTTTAGAAAAGAACATTCCATCCAAGACAGATCTGAGCCTGAACTTAACACTTAGCAGGCCAGACATGACTGAGAGGTCAGACACACCATTTTAAGCCGCGCAGCACTCAATAACTATCTACAAAAGAGCCATAACTCCAAATAATGCATCGTCCACTAGGGTCACCAAGCATGCCCACCACAGCAACACGTGGAGATTGGAAAAGGTCAGCAGTAGACATTTAACACTGATATATAAACTCTAGTGAGGAAAGGGGAGAGATGAGAGGAGAACGAGGGAACTACTTTACTTGGATAATTGGAGAGATACTTGGTCAGAGAGATACAGACGGATGAAGTTGATCGTCTGTGGGGCATGGAAAGTTACTAGGTTGTAAACCGGGCCGCCACATAGATTCTACTGATCGCTGAATAAAATTTTTATGCCCAGAGATCACGGGTCCATTAACTACGAAAGAAAGCAGCGGTGTGTGTATCTTCGTGGTGCCTCTGCATAATGCTATATGGCCATTTGTGGTGCCCGTGGCCTCTACGTCATTTAGATGGGCATTATGTAACATTGCCATTTGTGATGCCGTGACCATTCATAACGTTACATGGCCATTTGTGGCGCCGATGACCCGTCCGGCGTCATAACGTTACACACGTAGCACTCCATTAGCATCCAACCAGGACAGAGTTTTCTTTTCTCCAAAGTTTCCATACTTGTTCAGTTCACAGCCAAAACCTCGCTCCTCTCTCTCTTCCGTTTCTGTCTTTAAGTAGCGTTCATTAGTGTTCATTGGGCATGTATGACTATTTATGGAGGTCCCTACCTAGTATCTACACCCTAGCAACTCACACGGTATAGCTTGGGAGTACTACCTCTGCAGTGATAGGTGAAAATGACCCTCTGCCCCAACAGTTGAATCAGTCAACACCTCTCCCTATCGTCAAGGCTACCTCCCCCTGTACACGAACGCCTGGGTAACGACAGTTTTTACTGGTCTGTGTAAAGAGGTTGTGGTGAAGTGGGATGGGCGGGGGAGCCTTCTCGCCTTCAAGTTTCCCAGTAGATGTACACATCGACAAAGACAGGATATATAATTCATTTTTCTGTTTTTGAGTCATTCTTCAGTATGAGAGAGAGAGAGAGAGGATTACACGTGGGTGTGTATGTCAGATGCGAGTCATCCGAGTGAAGACTCTCATAACCTTGCATTCGGGAAATCGATTGAAAGCAGCAAATGATAAAGAAACATCACGACGTCTATATACTGTACCCGGCGGACTGACTGTTTACGAAGTCGACGTTTATTTTCGCAAAGTCTTTGCAATAACCAGTTTGAAAACATTATGATTTATGTTAAATTAGCTGATAAGGCTGTCGGAGGAACATGTGCTGCAGTATGTACAACGTGTGTTGACGAGAAGCCGCGCATGAAAAGAATATGAAAAGGAATCTTGATCGGCAACTTCTCTGGCTCTAGTAAATGCTGTCCCTTTACAGCCACAGGCGGATAAAGGACTTTTAGAAATAAATTACGTCACGGGATTACATATAAAATAGTTGTTCTGTAGGACACTAAAAATCAAAGCGTGCGTGTGCGTGTGCGAGTGCGAGTGCGAGGGTGTTTGCGAGTGCTTGTGTGCGTGTGTGCGTGTTTGTGCGAGAGCGTCTTTCGACATCTGCCTTAAGCCACGTCCTTGGGTTTTTTTTGTTGCAAATGATTACATGCCCGGGAATGTGACTCTGAGCTTAGGAGCGGAGATTCTCAAGCGATTTCTGATATATCAGAAAATATATCATTGAAAACGCACAGAGAATTTACCTCGGCCTTCCAGCGCTAAATTTTATTATCGGCCTTCCCGGAAGTGTCTTCAGCCTCTTATTGATTCTGCGCATGAAGCCGTTTCCATCATCATCCTTGTACTTCTGTGTGCTGGCAGTTGCTGATGGTCTCTTTGTTGCTTTTGTAATGTTGACTATATACTCTTATCAAATCTGACCTATGTTACCAAACGCGTTATGCCCAGTAGACGAGGGAATCTGCGAAATCCTGACATTGTTTCCAAACTTTATTTTAATTGCCCTGGCTGGAGAGAGATGTCTTGCCGTTTGGTTTCCTTTAAAGGTAAGTTGCCATAAGGTTTCTTGGGGGGGGGGGGTAACACCCTAAGCTTACCCCCCACTCACCCACAATTCTTAACCCTGTATTCCTCCAGAACGCTATTTTCTTCTTTTTATTAAAGGATACATTGTACACCGTGAAAACATCGCTTTCCACTCGCTTCCTGATCTGTTTTTATAAGAGGTATGTGTTGCGCTTGTATGACTGTATTTATCAGTATTTGCACATTACTACTATTATAAAACTATGGAGTAAACAAAGCTACATTCAGAGTTCACTTCCTGACACCCTTCATGCTCCCAGGTGAGCGAGAAAACCGGAGACTCCCGCCCTCCCTAAGAAGGGATGCGATTTGTTACACTGCGCACTAATCACACACGATATCCACACAATGCTACTCACTGTCCTAGCTGCACAGGGTATGCGTCTGTCTGGCCAGTGGCGTTTAGCTCTCGGCGGGGTTCCTAATGATATAGCGTTGTCGATCACCCATGTGTAGTGACAACTGATCAGTCCCACATATTGCTGTGAACCTTTGTTTATTCATCTTTGAACATCAAACAAAATGCACTCTGCACCTTGACTGAAATAGTTCTGGGTCAAATGGTATATTTACAATCCTGCTTCTCTAGTTGTCACGGATCACTGACCACACACTCTACTATCTCACTCTCTCCGATCTCCCGTATAGAAATTAGGTTTTCTTGAAAAGTTTGATGTTATGGTCAAGATCAAACGTATTGAGTCTTAACTTGGCGGAATTCCGCCTTTCTGCTAACTTATGGATAAAAATTCTGCTGAATTAATTGTAACTCTACTCAATGTAAGGAGAAAACTCTTGTACTATTGTTATCATTGTTTTGAAGCACTAGTTGTATTTTAACTTTGATGATGATGATGATGATGATGATGATGATGATGATGATGATGATGATGATGATGATGATGATGATGATGATGATGATGATGATGATGATGATGATGATGATGATGATGATACACTTATTCTTTGATCGCTGTTTGACTGTATGACCCTTTAGTTACACCCAGACTGGACACTAATTTATACCGACCTATAGAAAAACTATGACCATTCAGGGGGAGCAACTCGTACTAATAGCGTCCGTTGTAACCACCAGGCTCTGTGTATGCGTTGACTAACCAGTTGTAGTTTAAACTGTAAAGCAGCTTAAAATAAATGGCAATTACTATTAACAGTGTTTTATTTATATAGTTCAGACCAGGCATATATTGTACTGATTTTTTATACGATATACAATGTGTTGAGATGAGGTGCTGCTTGTAATACACAATGTACAAATATAATGGATAAAAACTGTAGAAACACACAAAATGAAATCGAATGATTTTTGCAAAAATAATAGGATTCTTCCAGAGCGATATTCCCCCGAAGGGCTCAATGAGCTTTACAAAAACAACGAAGACAGCCACAGTATCACACAGTATATCCAGACACCACACGCAGCCACATAAAACCCATCAAGAAAGCAAACATCAACCACGCTCAAAATATCTCTCTCACTCTCTCACTACTTTCTCACACTCACTCTTTTTCCCCCTAGAGCAGCATTACCAACAATCTCGGTACAATCAGTGAAAAGCAAGGTGAAAGATGGATTTTGAGCTGTGTTTTGAATGAAGCAAGAGAAATAGCACAGAGGGGTCTAGCTGTCAGCGAGTTCCAGACATTGGGGGCACCAAAACTAAGAGAACGCTGACCGAGCGCTTTCAGGCTGGATCTCGGTACTATAAGAAGTTTTTCGGAGGAGGATCTGAGTTGCCTAGCGGGGCGGTAGGTGGAAAGAACTGACGACAGATACGGTGGGAGTGTACCATCGAAGCTACGATACACGAACACAGCCATCTTGTACTGAATGCGGTACTTTACTGGAAGCCAGTGAATTTCTTGGAGTATGGGTATCACATTTTCCTGCTTTGATTGCCTCGTGGTTTTGAACCCGCTGAAGTCGAGCGATCCGTTTAGCAGGGAGACCTACAAGCACAGAGTTACAGTAGTCAAGGCGAGAAGTAACAGTGAGACCTACAAGCACAGAGTTACAGTAGTCCAGGCGAGAAGTAACAGTGAGACCTAAAAGCACAGAGTTACAGTAGTCCAGGCGAGAAGTAACAGTGAGACCTACAAGCACAGAGTTACAGTAGTCCAGGCGAGAAGTAACAGTGAGACCTACAAGCACAGAGTTACAGTAGTCCAGGCGAGAAGTAACAGTGAGACCTACAATCACAGTTACAGTAGTCCAGGCGAGAAGTAACAGTGAGACCTACAATCACAGGGTTACAGTAGTCCAGACGAGAAGTAACAGTGAGACCTACAAGCACAGAGTTACAGTAGTCCAGGCGAGAAGTAACAGTGAGACCTACAAGCACAGAGTTACAGTAGTCCAGACGAGAAGTAACAGTGAGACCTACAAGCACAGAGTTACAGTAGTCCAGGCGAGAAGTAACAGTGAGACCTACA
>SMGT01000346.1:0-10014 GCA_004794575.1 Lanistes nyassanus | reverse complement strand
CCCATCCCGACCTTCTCCCCAAATGTACTGGTTCTCTGATTTGTTCACTTCCCCTACATTTCAGGTCAACATGTCCGCACAGAACATAAAAAGAGAACTCACGAAATGTGGTGTCCCAACAGGTAGGCACTGTCAACCGTCACAAAGTAAGTTCCTGAGTTCTTTCCTTCATGCATGCGTTAGCCTTAACTGTTTATATATCTGGATACTTGAAGTCCATTTCCGTTAACTGTGAACTCTGCCATGTAAGTCACCTGGGCTAGCTTGCATAAATGTTATCCCCTGTTCATACGATAACATAAAGAAGTACCTAAAATACACGGTGAATTAAGGCCACGCATGTCCGGAAGAGCAGCTACGAACGTTCATGCACGCCCGCCGTGCTGTGGGTAATGTGGAGGTTATCGCCTGTCCTGTCCGTGTGTAAAATACACAGGCCTTAAGACCACACGGGCAGATACTCTCGTGCAACCCAACCAAATTGTTCCTGATTTTAAATATTTAAGCTTTGTCAGCAGGAAACTTCAAGAAACACCGCGATGAAGGTTCTTGCAAGCTGTTACTTCTTCCTTCCAAGGACGATGTGAACATTCAAGGCAAGGTCTTGTGCTTCTACCCATTCGGGAAAATCATCCCTAAAAACGTCAATACGCCTGACAGCTGGTCTTGAGAAGAATCGTACACTACAACACGAATATTCATGAAGTTGTCAGGTGATGGTGGCTGTGCCTCATTCTGAAGGTGACGCCATGTAAAGAAAAAGGCGAACAGTGGACGACTTTACCGTGCCTGCGAGCAACATTACTTTTCACAAAAGTAGTAAATGCAAGTGCAAGCCTTAACGGCAGAGTTTAAAGGGGTTCGCACAGCAGCACATACCATGCCATCTGACATTGAACCAGCTGTCCATGCAGCTGGCAGCAGTGAGTTGCCACAAAGCAAACTATTACCAGTGTTTCAGTGCTGCATTGTTTCTAGATGTTTGCTGTACCATGGATTAGGGAATGGATAAAATGACCAAGAATTTACAGGAAAAAACGTAAATACCTGCAGTATACATACAAAAACCCCAGAGGACTCTGTAGAGAAAGCACTTATTAACAGACCTTAAATATACAGATGTGCCGTTAGTCATTTTCTTGGCTACATTCCGTTCCCCATTTATAGTCGCTGTTTAGTGCTGTGCTTCTCCCAGCATAGACCCAACTGCTGCTTGTATTCTGGGTGGCGTTTCTTCCTGGGCAGTTACAAGTGCTTGCAGACTGGTGATTGTTACATCCAGTGCTATTTGCTAAATTTAAAATGTGTTTGCAATTTGGTCTAGGGATTAGTTAACAGAAAATTATTAAATATCTTTTCCAAGATATGAAGCTTAACCTACAATGTGAAAAGCCACCCATGCATTCACCGTTTCATTTGGCAGAGCAGCAGGATGAACAAGAGCTAAGAGTATGATCCAAACGGGAATTCCCAATATGACAGACCATTGATACGATAGGGTCCTCTGGTCGTCTAGAAAATTCTTAAATTGACATTATTACATACGCAAGTTCAAATTATAAATCACCTGATGCTGTTTAAGACTCTTAACAGGAAGTCATTTGGATTTGAAGAAATGAAACTATTGAAAGGAAAACCTTAAACCATTCAAGCAAATCGGAGCATTATGAATAAAATCAAGTTCAATGCTTCATTATGAGCATAGCTCAACAGCATCAGGTGAGGTTAAAATTCTAAAGTCATTTTTCTCGTTAGAGCATTTAATTTTCTGAGAAATCTTCCTTTGCCAGAAATGTATTTATTCAGAAATATAAAAATAAAATTTGATTTTCACACAGCATCTAAAAATGTCATGCTTTGGACATGTTCTTGCGAAGCAACACTGAATAAACCAAACAAGAACAAATGAGGACAGAGCGCTATAAAATCGTCAAACGACAACCCCAACAAAGTACTGGCAGCGCTAGACACAACCGTATGCTGACGTAAGCAAACAAGGGAGCCTATCATACCCATACACGTAGCAAAGATCTGCCACGGAAGATTTGCCACGTTCCTTACTTTCGACTCTCTCTTTGCTACGTGTATGGGTACGATAGGCTCCCTTGATTGCTTACGTCAGCATACGGTTGTGTCTAGCGCTGCCAGTACTTTGTTGGGGTTGTCGTTTGACTGAATAAACCTTTCACCACTCTTTCCCACAGTTAACTGTTCCCATACAACTGCTCACATCACAATGCATCCATGCATTTTTACAACTGCCTGCTTGCTGCTCTCTTACAAACATATCTACCAATAAAACCATACAAAAGATATGTAGATGGTTGTAGCATTTAATGTAGCCATAAAACACGAGTGCTTGAAAGGTGGACATAACTAGTACCCTACAGGCATGAGAATTGGATCACCTCAAAAAATATGAAATCTGGCGGAAAATGATGGGAAAAGTCTGAATCAGTCCGAGTCTCTACAGCGACAAGTGCGCATAGAAAAGTTAAACAGACAGTAAAGGAACTGCAAACAGCAAGCAAAACAGGAAATCAGACTGCAAAGCTCGTCATGCAAAATTCAGTCGATGGCAGAAGAAAAAGCATTTTCTTTATATATACATACAAAAGAAAAGTGGCACCTTTAATTTTTTAGGCAGAAACCAACCCCCCAAAAACGGAATTCCGCCAAACGAGATCCAATTCCCATGCCTGGGCCTATGCAAGATACCTGTGCGCTAATCAGCTCACATAATTTTTTCGGTAATGAAATTTCGCAATCATATGAAACTAAACCTCCAACCCCCACCCCCACCCCCACGTCCGACTTTCCTTCAGATCACACAGCGCGGGTCCTTTTGCTTGCATTTACTTTCATTACTGCACAGAAAGTTCTACCTAAACACTGATTTTAACTGGGCAGTGGGGATTTTTTTAAGGGCTAACACTATCCCAGTCCAGGGCAAGCATTGCGAAGAGCACAGAGATTCCTCCAACAAGCAGCGTTAACAGTCTAGGACAAGGGAAATCTTGTTGCAAACTGGAACAGCTGCAGGCTCCAGCATACTCTACTGCTAGACTTGTCCTGCACTTGTGCCAATCGATACAGAGTTGAGGCTACCTCAGCTTCATCAAACTATGACAAATCAGGACTGATCACTTGGGATGAACTCGAAGATTGTAGCCTGTCAAGACAAAGGATTTGTTCAAGTTTCTATTTTCAAAGCACTTGTGACAAGTTATGTTACTGGAAGACGTTTAGTTAAGTATAAGTGTGCTAGTAAACTAGTGTATGCATATTAGTAAAGTGCAGAAAAAGATGCAAAACAAATTTGAGACATTGAAAACATCGTTTAGTTTATTATCTGGCAATATGACAATAGCTATGACATAGGTCTTATTACTTATCCTTTTAGAAGGATGTAGTGTACGTTACTGAAGGACACCATGAATATATGTAACTATATATTGCTCAGCTGTGAAAATATATCTTGATAAGATTTTAAAAACAATCTGCTGAACTTTCAACCAATTAGTCCTTACTTTTACAATACTTTCAGAACTCCCCACAAAATGTCAATTTTTACCTTTTAACTTCGATCTTGTCATTATGTCATGTACCACATCCTTTTTGGAGGGTGTGGCCGTCTCACTAGGTTCTGGATGTTGGACTTTGCTTGAAAAATAAATACAACAGCTCACTCAAAAAATTCAAAGCCAACCACAAATCTGTCAGGTAAACAACCAAGACAGTTGGTGGCACTATACTAAGTACCAATGATTTCTGTGAATTTCAATATTTATTACTCATGTTCAACCAGAAAAAAGTGTTTTCATAGCACTACTTTTTCTTACACAAATTTCCAGGAGATAGAGATATTTGTTAAAGTAAATTTTAAAGAACTTCTCCATGTCACCAACAACTCACTAGATTTTTCACGAGTTATATGGTCAGAATACTTACCTTTTCTGTTCACTAAGAGCACTTTTACTTCTTCCTTCAAGAGGTGACTGCAACCGATAATTATTAGAAGCTGAATACGACAATCAAGTCCCCACTGCCACATTAGATATTTCTCCATTAAATAAAATTTGAAAATGAACGTAAATGTCTAAATGCACCAACTTTTTGAAAATGAGCATAGCATTTCAAAACGAAGTAACCAGCGGGACAAAAGACTGAAATGCATACATATCAGACTCGTATCCCCCGAAAGGCTTTCAGATCATGAATTGTTCTACCTGTTTTACAGAAGAATAAACCCTCCCACATTTTAAAGTTTAACCCAACTGTCATGCTGAGTGAAAGAAACACCCACCTTTCCTGGTGAACTGGAGCACTCCTCTCCTTGCTCCAAGTCAAGGCACACTGTCTGTCGCTTGTCGGGTTTGTTCGCCTTCCTGGTCGATTTCACACTCACCCCTGGTTCACTCAACTTGGCTTTCTTTGGTGGTGTGACAGCAAGTGGAGTTTCGATGGCCCCTATGTCCCGGGGGGTCTTTCTCAATTCCGTAAAGTCCATTTCACCATCTTCTGATGACCCGTTGGATCTAGGTCTGACCTCTTCAATTCTCTCACTTACCGAAGGCCTACCAGACACACTCTTGTGAGACACTCGTTTCTTTTTTACTGCACTTTGCTCCATACTTACTCTACCTGACTTCTCTGACGGAGTCATAATCGAGTTTTCATACAGCTGGCCTGATGACATTGTGTTAATTACATTATGCTGTTTGCCTGTTGTCAACGGAGTCTCCCCCTGTAGCCTTTTTTGACCACGAGTTCGTCTTGACACTGGTGTAACACTTTTGGCTTTAGAGTCTGGCGTTTTCTTACAACTACCGAGAGTGTCTTTTTCTGCACTTTCACAGTTAACAGTCTTTGGTGCATCGATGGATGTTACCTTTTTACGAACAGGAGTTGAAGACAACTCTTCAGCAAAACCTGAAGCTTTCTTTGGCGATGTGCCAGCTTTTAGGCTGCCTGCAGATTTCTTTGTGGACAGAGCTTTTGTTTTCTGAGATTCTGTCGGTGTGAAATTCCTGCAGACTTCTGATTCTTCATCCTTACCAGAGGAACTCTTACGCTTTCTGCTTGGTGT
Source organism: Lanistes nyassanus (assembly GCA_004794575.1). Taxonomy (NCBI): domain Eukaryota; kingdom Metazoa; phylum Mollusca; class Gastropoda; order Architaenioglossa; family Ampullariidae; genus Lanistes; species Lanistes nyassanus. The sequence continues at coordinate 4,925 of SMGT01000346.1, read as the reverse complement.
GAGCAGGTTAGAAGAAGGAGAACCACCACCAACACTGTGAAGCTTTATCCCCTCCTCCCCTCTGTCACCATTTACTGGCTCACAACCGACTTCAACAGACTGTGATGAGGCACCTGTGTTCTCCAAGGTCTCTGGCGAACTTGGTTTGTGGTCTGCACCAGGCAATGACCAGACAACACCTTTATCAGGGTCAAAATTACATTTCTGTACACCAGGCAGCCGTGAAACCTCTACGTTCAAATTTTCTGGCGAGGAGGAACACATGGTATCAGTCATTCTGGACAATCTTTGTTGCCGTTTCTTCACCGATAGCATAGATTTCCGAGATGACTGCACAGTCTTACTGTTCTCAGGTCCTAATTCAATTTTCTCTGCACTTATGTCTGAATGCATATCTTCATGTTCATCTCTTGAAGTTGCCACCATTTTACCACCTGTGGGACTACCTTTGTTCTGCTCTGTTCTTTGAATGGTCGAACCCTCGTCTACCTGTAACAAGGTATCAACTGGTCCCAGCAAAGGCTCAGATGCATCACTTAACACCTCAATTCTTTGATCATCTGTTCCCAAACTTGATTGTACAAAGTCACCATCTTCTATCATCACTTCATCTTCTGGATCTAGATCTATAATTAAAGTGTCTACCTTCATCCGTCTGACATTTCCCTGGGTGCTCACTTCCTGTTCCTCAGCGTTCAGCCCCAGTTTGTTTAGTCCATCTTCTACAACATCCATCAAGAATTTGCCCACTACCTCACCCATGGCCTTCCTTGTCTTCTGTCTTCGTTTCCCTTCATCTGTCACCTTTCCAAGTTCTGTACCAGATTCACAAACTGTCTTAGAGCCTCCATCAATACAGAACAATGGGGTTTTAGGTCCTTCATTAAATTTCTCTGAATTTGCCTCTGCAGTCTCATCTCCTTCCATCTTAGGAACACGTTCATCTTTTTCATCCACAACATTATCCTCATTTGTTACCCTCTTTTTCACTCCCTCATCATCCTCAACCAACTTGTTTAAATCTCCATCGAAACTGCCTCCGATGTCCAACCCAATTTCAGAACTTAACAGATTCAAACCCTCTTGCATAACTTTACCATTTTCTGAGCATTTCTTTGTACCTTCAATGAGCTCAGGCACAACAATATCATCTTTATCTTTCGCATTTTGTGCAACATCCGTTTCATCAACCATGCTGGCTTTGGTTTTGAATGCTGACTTGCCTGGGTCCACACTGGCTCCCTGTCTCGCCTTCATACCTCTGTCAATAACAAATGACACCTCCTCATCAACAGGTATTTCAATGCCTGAACTTTCCTTTCCATCTTCTTTGCCTTCTTGCAACTCACGTTCACAAACCTTCACATCTGCTTCTTCAACACTCGGATCAGCTTTATCAATCATCCTGCCTTTGGCACTCGTGCTTTTTTTGACTGGAGTCGATGGTTCATCTTTATTAGTTGCATTTTCCACCTCTGTAGGAACCTCAGACCTCCTCCTGGCACTTCTGTCTATACAGAACACCTGCTCCACGCCATCAGGAACTCCACTGACCTCTAAACTTTCTTCTCCAACCGTCTCTTCTCTTTCAACTTCAAAAACCTCTACAGCTTCGTTTGCAATGCTCATACTGTCCGTCATCCCATCTATACTTTGCTTTTTCTTCTTTCTTAATGGTGTTCTGTCTTGTTTTGTCTCGGTTTCATTATTTATCTCTGATCCTTCATCAATAGAAAACAAGATGTCGTCTCCACTCTCCTTCCCTTCTATTTCAGCTTCATCTTCATGAACCTCTACTTTTTCTTCCATAATATTCAAGTTACTATCATCCACTATGCTTCTCTCCCTCTCCTTCCCTGATGTCTTCTCTCCATCTGCTGTTTTGTTAAACTCTACGCGAACCTCAGGTTTGGTCTTTGTCCCTCTATCAATACAGAACAAACTGTCTTCACCAAGGATTTTACTGTAGTATGACATTGCCTCTTCGTCTTTCTTTCCTTCAGATGCTTCTTCGATGTCATCTCTGGCATCTGCCTTCTGCAAAAGAAAGGTAAAACTTCATAAGGACTGTTTCTTCCCCAAGTAATTATTAAGACAAAATGCTTTTAAAAGGAAACAAGGTGTAAGCAAGTTGTATTTAAATTTTATCAGCAGGTGTGGCGCAAGTGTAATACCATAAAGAGATAGAGAAAGACGGAGAGAACAAAGGATACAAAATAATTCCAAGGATGACAAATGTCTTGACAAACTAACCTCATCCTCTGACACCTCTGCTTCTACTTCAGGCCAACCTTCCTCATACTGTGCTCCTGCTCCCTGGAACCAAATCAGTCAAAAGCTTAGTGCATGGCAAACAGAGATCATTGTGTTCAGATTTTTGTCTTTCAACAAATGAGTTGAGGGACCATGAAATTTCAACTAAAAGCTGTATTTATAACTGCTCAACATGTTATTTCCAAGCTATTTGCATGTTGAGATCACATGTATACAACAAAACAGTGACAGAAATCAGACTGGCGCGGTAGATTCAAGCTCAACTGACATTTTTAAAAACCCTAGCAATACTAAAGCCATACTTGAAGGCATGGCAAAGCTTATACTAAATCAGTGCTCAAGAAAGTTAAGAAGTGGGTTGGAGGTTGACAGATGGTAAGAAAAGAAACAATATGATGGGTAAATTCCTACACACTTCGTGCAGCATATATATATAAAAGTAATCCACAATATAAACATTCCGTTTTCGACTGTATACCAACAAAAAGATGAGACATTAATCCAACAAGAATTTGCATTTTAAAAGTACAGTAAAAAAAAAAATTTCTCCGATCCTGATTTAGCGATGTCCCCCCAACCCTAACCCTTTCATTTCGATCTGCGTTAGTGTCATCACCTTCAACAAGGCTTCAGAAAAACCGTCAGTCATGATACTCAGACTGGGGCGGTGTGTTCATCCTCAGACAAATGGGTAAGGCATTATATCTTTCATGCGCTGCTTTATTTCTCTCTAGTTAACCACACATGTATTATCTTTTATATTACAATTTACAGTGATGGCTTTAAACTGTTGGCACTATTTAATAATAATGAGGAAAATCAGACATGGAAAGTACCCTGACGGAATATCTGTGAAAAATTACAATTCAAAACCGGAAACCTTCAGTAGGCCTGTAAATCTAAACCTCCCTGTCAATTTAAACAAACCCTCCACACAAACACTCTCACTGAAACTGCATCAGATTCTTCACCTTCAACAAGCCTTCAGATCAATCATCAGTCATGATACTCAGACTGGGGCGATATCTGTTCATCCTCAGACTTGTAGGTAAAACATTATCAGTTTCCTGCGCTGCATGATTTCCCTCTAGTTAACCATGAATTATTTTTCTGCACCGTGTTATTTCATTGACATCTTTTATTTTACAATTCAGAGATGGTTTCTGTTGGCACTACTTAAAAATACTAAGGAAAATCAGACCCTCCCCCTTCCACACACACACACACATTCTTTTATCTGCATCAGGTTCATCACCTTTAACAAGCCTTCAGATCAATCATCAGTCATGATACTCAGACTGGGGCGATATCTGATCATCCTCAGACTTGAGTAAAATACCATCACTTTCCTGCACAGCATGATTTCTTTCTAGTTAAGCACACGTATTATTTATCTGCTCCGCATTATTTCATGCAAATCTCTTATGTTGTAATTTTCACTAATGGTTTCAAAATATGACAATACCAGTGCTTAAAATAGTTGAGACAAGGGCTGGTTGTAGGATGTTTAACTCTTTGAACCCATTGGTCCCGGCTAAATTGCGGCAGCCTGCCGACCATTGCGGCAGCACAGCTAGCTAAATTGCGGTAACTTTAAAATCTCCCCGACGCGTTCAACGGTATAAGGGAAGTAAAAACTTGGTATCATTGTAAAGCTCTATCATCGGTTGTCTCCCCTGCACTGTCTAAATGAGTTTCGGAAACAGTTTCGGCTTGCCAAACATGGTTTAAGTGTAGGTCTACTTCCGTCGTTCACATTTTGTGTGTGCGAAGAGTGACTATATTTGGGACCAAATAGTAAGTAGTATTTAATACTTTAAACTTAAAGTATTGTTTCCGTTCTGATGCAGAAGAATAGATCTTTCTAAATATGTTAAATATATTACTGGGAGTGTGGTAGTTTTTAATTGGCAGCTTTTTCAAGACATGTAAATCTATACGGCCTCAACGGTTTCTTTTTTTTTGCGGGTCCCTGTGGGCTCAAAGAGTTAAATTCCTACACACTGCAGTATTCATATACAAGTGATCTACATTATAAATGTTCAGTTGGGGACTGTATAAAGATGAGACCAAGTTTGCATTTTAAAGAACAGCCGATACAAGATTCTTTTATTATTTACAGACCGTCCTTCCCCCTACACACCCACACACTCTCTCTCTCGCTCACTCACTTGCTTTAGTCTGCATCAGGCTCAACACTTTCAACAAGCCTTCAGATCAATCATCAGTCATGTCACTCAGACTGGGGCGATATCTGATCATCCTCAGACTCGTGAATAAAACGTTATCACTTTCTTGCACTGTATTTCTCTCTAGTTAAGCATGAATTATTCTGCACAATGTTATTTCAGGCAAAGTGTGATTTTATAATTTAGAATTACAATTCAAAACCTGAATACTTCCAGTAGGCCTGTACATATCAACATCCAATAGTTTCTACCAAGGTCAATAGGAAAAAGATCTTGGTTAAGGTTACAAAAGCCCTCCCCCCTCCTCACCAAAAGGTACGGCCAATAAAGAACATTTAGTCTTATTTACAGACCATCCCCCCCCCCCCACTCTTTAATCTATATCAGGTACATCACCTTTAACAAGCCTTCAGATCAATCATCAGTCATGATACTCAGACTGGGGCGATATCTGATCATCCT
>SMGT01000345.1:5820-22823 GCA_004794575.1 Lanistes nyassanus | reverse complement strand
CGTTTCCAGTGCCGATGAAGGGGCTCTGCTCAGGTGTCTGGGCACTTGCAGAAACGTCTGTCTCGTACGGTCCCTTGCAGTCGTCGGCTTTCTCTCTTACACACACGTCAGTTGTCCTCTCTACTTCAACATAAACTACGCCTTCCTATTCTCGCGCTCTGATCGCCTCTCAGTGTTCTAAAAATAGCGCTTAGTCACCGCTCACTCTGACTACCTTACTCATCACGCGTCATCGCTCGCATGGCACGTGTCCGTGACACAAATCTACCGCCGGTTTCGCGCCAAGTGTTTAGTCCTAAGGCAATGGCTGGCCGTCATAGCGAACCTTCTACTTAAATTCGTCTTTCCAAAAACGTTTAATAATACTTTTAACTTTCATAGTTTTTTTACAATGTTTCGAAAATCAGTATTAATCGCCCCAAACGACGAGATTTCAGCGATGCCGCGCACTGTAGGAAGCACGATGGGAGTGTGTCTGAGCTAAACGACAATGTTTGTAATGTGGAGAAATTCGGTCCCAGTGGTGGGAACTACTAAATTCTTTTATGTCGAGAGGTTGGTCTGTCGCGTCTTTCCACCTCTGAAATACTGAAATACTGAAATAGTACAAAAGTAAATCAGTAAAATGACATTGCAGGTGTGAAGGGGGACCATTGCAGGTGTGAAGGGGACTTTCTCCTGAGCAACAAGATGGAAATTTTTTTCTTTGGTACAAGACATGAGGCTGTCGTAATTTGTTTTGCTAACACCCTCGCTTACTAGTTCCCAGAAGGTTACATATGCACTTGGAGGTCGGTAGAGAGACCCAACAAGTAGTGGTTCATGCTTTAATCTGGTTTCAATCCAGAATACTTCCAAGTTTCAAAATTTCTTTATTCTTTTACCCTCGGGGGGTATTCAGAAAAAAATTGTCAAAGAACACGTCAATCGTAATTCACCTGGCATTATACATAAATTGATAAATAAACTCAATGATTAATAAACACACAAATAACACGCTCAGTCGCGCACGCAGACGTACCCACACGCAAAAACATATGCACCTATTCATCTATTCATGAATGCACTCTATTAAGAAGTATTTTAACAAAATTCACTACCTTGGTCAATATACACTTTTGTTTTTACAAGAAAAGAGTTTATAAAGTTTAAATGTATTTGGGCGGCTCAAGTAGTATGGTGTCAGTGCGGTGTTGCGTTCAGCTGTAAATTTGTCACATAAGAAAATATAATGGAATTCATCACCTATGTCTTTTCTGTCACACAGCGTACATAATCGTTCATGCCTAGGGATGTCGTCGTATCTGAGTTTGTTAACAGGGAAGTTATTATCTAATGTCCAGAATTTTAATAGCAGGCGGCAATGAGAAGGTGGTAACACTCTGAGATAGGGTTCGGGCTTAAATGATGTTTTGAGTATTCTGTAGTATATATATATACCTGTTTTGTCTTTAGTTCCTCGAACCAGTGTTGAATATACTGATCTTGTAAGCATCTGTCTACTTTGTTCTTGAACCATTTATCTGTTACATTTAAACTGTTCTGGTTTAACCATAAGCCATTCAGTCCCAGTTCTTGCAGTAAAGATTTCACCGAGTGAAGGCCAGAGACGCTCAGGTCTGGTCTAGGTTTGCAATACATGTAGCTCTTGACATAGATAGCAACACCACCGTGAGCTTCCCCCGGACTGTCTAGCCTGACAGGCGGATTAAAGTTAAGAAGTAGCAAAGAAGGATTCACGTCTCAGTCAGACAGCCAGGTTTCCGACACAGCTGTGATGTAGTTATTGCATTCAGCTTCGAACAGTGTGAGTTTGTTTCGTAAACTGCATGCGTTTACGTGGGCAATACTGAACTTGTTTATCACATCAAAAGGCCCTGGCTTTAACTCGATGTCAGCTGAACGTATTAATAAGTTTCGATGCTGTGAATGGGCTTTGGTAGTGACTTGAGGATCGGATGCTGCATGAGAAGGGGATTTTGTATGTACTTTTGGTTGGGGCAGCTCCGTATGCCGGAACATGAAGGTGCATATAGCGACAGTGGGACAGGATATGGGCTTTTATAGGGATGCAGAATCAGGAACGGCAGCAGTGTTTTGTTTGTCTTGGCCGATGCGATGTACTGAAAATAGCCAATCCTGGCGGTGTACAAGCACGTGTCTATAGTCATTAAGTAATTGCGCCAAGAGACAGTATGAATATTAACAAGGTCAGGACGGTGGGACCGTAACAGTTCCCCTCCCTTCTCTCTCTCTCCTCTCTCTCTCTCTCTCTCTCGTGTGTGTGTGTGTGTGTCGAATAAGCCATCACCTCACTGGCGTGGGTAGCCAATCAACTGTGCAAAGTGTCGGTTTAGTTTAATCTCTGTCTTTCTCAGCTGACCAGACGATGCTAACTAACAAGAAAACAGTCTTTTCTGCGAGGTTCTTTTTTCTAAATATTTTTTCCTTTAGCCCATGCTGTTTTCTGTTGTTATACCAAATAATCGCGGTACAAGTTCAGAAATTTTCAAGCGACAGTTACAGAAATATTAAACTTGAATCACTTGTGAATCCTATTAACAACCTCCCCCAGGAAGTTTTAGATAAATTTTCTTGGCGGAAGACAGAAATGGCCTGTAACTGTTTCCTCCTCTTCAGATCTTTATACTTTTACTCGCTGGAAAACAAGCAAACTGAAACTCCCTTCATGCCGTTTATTTGATATCCCCCACCCCAACCTACATCGTTTTTTTCAAGCTACGTTAAGCCAAGACTGCGAACAAATTCTATAGACCCTAACGAAGCATTTAGTACTGAGACTGTGTTTTTCCATCTACGCATATCAAACAACAGGCAATACAGGCAACAACATAACGACCAATACAACCAAAAAGACCAAAATCAAAATCTTTCTATTCCTCTTGTTTAAAAGAAAAAGATTAACGTTCACGAAGTGCACTTAGTGTGGTTTAATTGCTCATAAATGTTTGTACATGTGGTTCTGCTTTTCGTGACTAAATGCCTTCGAGAAACTTTCCATAGTATTAACTGGATACGTGTTCGTCCGGGAGAGAACAACAACAACCACAAAACAACAAAAACCTCTTTTAAAAAACAGTTTTCAGATCTTTTGCCAGTTGCCTTACGTTAACTAATATGGAATCTGTAAGTATCGGGGAGAAAACACTATATTAAACAGGACCTGGTGTAGTGACACAGTATGAAGATGGTCATTTTTATGACTGTTTGTGGGGTACTTTTTCAGTCAAGGAACATAAAAGGAAGATAATAAAGGCACGCCCCAACTTGTCAATTTATAAAGAACACAGCGGGATTTGATACAAATTAAAATTCAAGAAAACCTATTGGGGTTTTTTTTTGCAAGTTTACAAATTGTTGCCTGACCGCTATGTCCTCCGTCCTTTGATAATGGTTTACATTTCCTTCTCCCCCCTTCTGTGTCTGTGTGTATGTGCATCTACTTTATCAATTGTGTTGATATTCTTTATCTGTATATTTACGGTTACCATTGATGTGATACAATAAAATTGTACCATGTGCGTGCGCACGTGCGCTTTATTGTGTTGAAATTCTTCATCTGCATACGTTTACCATCGGTTTGATACACCAACAATGTACCGTGCGTGTGTGTGTGTGTTTGCATCTACCTTATCAATTGTGTTGACATTCTTTATCTGTATATTTACGGTTACCATCGATATGATACGACACTAAAAATGTACCATGGATGTGTGTGTGTGTGTGTGTGTCTGCCTTATTGTGTGTGTGCATCTACCTTATCAATTGTTGACATTCTTCTGTATGTTTACGGTTACCATCGATGTGATACAATAAAATTGTACCATGTCAACTATTATTGATGTTCACCATAAAAACGTCTTGATGAAGAATTAAAAAAGCAAAACAAATATAATGGTTTAGCTGTCTGAATGAAATTATGCTGTAAGAAAAACACTTTTTTAAAAACAAAAATCCTGCTTCCCCACAAGACTATGGAGCATTCATTGGAGGCGACCAGCAAACGATGAAAGTTGAATAACTCGAGAAGCCTCTATTCTAGGGACCCGGATACCTCGGGAGAGCTGCGGACTAGGAGATGGAAGGATGCTTCTTCAAATCCTGGTGTGGCCAAAGATTATTTCTTGAGTTATTGTACAAACTCCATTCGGCCATCACCCCACACATTAAACTGTCTGTCCGCAATGACCATCTTACTGCAGCCATCAGTCTGGTGGTTCTTTCAGTACATAGTTTAGTAATAGGACCCTATCCCTCCATAGTGCCAAGTCACCGCGAGGTGGAAGCACTGCCCCTTTAAAAAAACATCACCTCCAGTCCCTATTCGGCGTTGAAGTAGAGGTGTTTCATTTGCCAGATCATTTTACTTGAAGAGCTACGCCTAAAACGTAAAATGTCGTTCTGCGAGTTTGGTTTCAATACAGTGTCTAGATGATTTATATTGTTAATGTTATTGTGTGGTTTGCTTCAGAGCTTTTGGAAATCAAAATTAAACATTAAATTTAAAACAAGGGAACTGGACCAAGCTAAGACATGACAAAGACAAAGACAATCTACATGTTTCGGGGCACTACCCCTTCATCAGGACGACACAAAAACGACGAAAAAACGACAACAACGAAAACAGAAGAAAAAGACTTAGCTTCAGTAGATGTGGCGCATGTGGCGCATAGGCTGTAAATTAAATTCCTTAGCTAGCAGGTCTACTGACCTTGATATTAGGATTGTTTTCAACAGTGCTGTAACCAACTGTTTTGACTTCTTCCTCAAGGGCCTCGTTTGCGTCATTTGCGTCATTAATTCAGCAATAAAATCCGACATCCAGAACACGATATGCAGCCTCCTTACCAGCGTCAGACGTGCAAAGGAATTATAGTAAACATTTCTATAAAATTACACTGGGGTTAAATACTACGTGATCAAAAGATACCAATGTTACAAATAGGCGAAGACTTTGTCCTGCTTAACAATTTTATTTTTAAATTCTGTTCAAGACTGAAGAGAGATACTTTTTATTTTTAAATGGTCTGGGTCCCTAGATGTCGGAAATGTACAACATGAAACAAAAAGTTTGTGTGAATAATCAAGTAGTGTTTAACCCCGGCTGAACTCCCATCTATTCACGGTGTACATTGACATCGCGTGATGCCCGATACTTTTCATTCGAGACACGAAAGAATATATAAAGGATAGGTTTTATGCGAAAGTACACAGGGTTTAAGATCACTTGATTCACGACAAGCTACCCGATATTTACTGCTGTTGTATATTAATCACATGGGGACTCGTAGAAGTATATGATAAATTTGTCGTCTTCTGCCCATACCCCTTCGCTAAGTGGTAGCGATCGACCTATGCTGGCTTGCGATTAAGTAAGTCAAAGTCATTAGCATCAAGATGGGGGAAATATCAGGAGAGACGACATTGAAAAGAGGAGCGACGCATTAAAAGAAGTAGTAACAACAACATGCCAGGAAGTTCTAGGGTCCAGGAAAGAAAGCCACAAAGAATGGATCTCCGAAGATATAGAGGAGATAGGAGAACAAAGGAACCAGTCTACAACAGCCCCACAGGAGGTGGAGAAGCAAGAACCCCGGAGGCAAACGTAAATCAGATAAGATACTGGGGTCCCAGTAACGGACAGCAGACGGCGGACATCCGTAGTAACCGAAAGTCAGATGACGATTCTCTTCAGACATCCTTATCTCCCGCTGCACAGGGCTCTCCTCTTCGTCTCTCGACCAGTCCAGCGGAACGCGAGGCCTGTCGTCACGTGCCGGCGAGATGGCAGGCGGGAAATACGGATAGGCTGCGTTGCGGGTGCTATCACAGGGTGGTATTGCTGCCTGCCACGACACTTGTTGGCTTTGGCAGCAAAGCTTTCACTCGCTGCCTGGTCACTCCACATCAGACACTGGTGACGTGATGGAGTTATATACGGAATCCTGGGATGGGCGGGAAGCGGGTGAGGACGCACCTTCACTTTTGCCGTTCTCGGTGTCAGGGAGAAGCGAAGCCTTTCGCGTTGCGGATAGAAGTGGTGCACTGTGTCGACACATAAAGCGGCGGGAAAGATGTCCCGGTTAACGCCATACAGGTGTGGATTGGACACCTTCAGAAAAAGGCTCTCCTTCTTGCAAGTAATATTCTGCCCATCAGCAGCAGGGTAGCTGTATAAAGCAGAGACAAATAGACGCTTGTATTAACTGTTATGACATTTAAATGCTGCAATAACTTTGCATAAAACGTCAAGAAGCGTAATGAAATAATTGTTTAACTCGCTCTGGGTGCGCTTAGAAGATTCTTAGATCGACATGAAAAGAAACACGTGACGTGATTTTAAAATCAGAAAGGTCTACTTTTGTTTGCCTGTAGCACTTTTTACACTATCGTAATTGGTTGTATGGCGTTCGTTTAGTGGAAACTAATCAACTAAATAAATACCCTTGTTGCTCGTGCATGGAGAGATCCATGGGGTCCCAGTAACGGGAAACCGAAAGTCAGATGTCGATTCTCTTCCGACAACCTTATCTCCCGCTGCACAGGGCTCCCCTCCTCGTCTGTCGACCAGTCCAGCGGGACGCCAGGCCTGTCTTCACGTGCCGGTGAGATGCTGGGCCGCGGCAGGCGCTCTCCAACCTCGACCTTCAGGTACTTAGGGGCCCAGGGGGCCTCCTGGCGTTGCCCTTCCACCCACTCGGCCACGGACGCTGTCATTGTATCCAGCATGGCCTCCACTTTTCCGGCCTGGACCGTTTGAACAGACGCTTATTGATGGGTCTGCGGGTCACCCTGGACATCACCCCCCTTGGTCTGTGGGGCATGAACACCGACATCTGGAATTAAAACGTTGATGAAAGGGGTTAATCCAATAATCGTCGTGAAATATTTCATATCAACGATATTAATATTGTGGGAATATAATCCAGGAATATCTTAAAAGCTATATCCCAAACATTCAAATCATTTCTAATAAATTAGAAACTACATTTTGACAGGACATGGTGTCAAGGACGCACTCTCACTCTCTCCCATGCGCTCTCATGCGCCCTTTTTCAAACCAAACTATACACAAATATCAATAACATACAAGGACATCCCTTTTAGTGCACGCACACTCCACAATAATATGTGATACTCTAAACAAGATGCTCTTACTAACAAATACTCCTTTCTTCCACACTTAAATAAATAAATAAATAAAATGTGGATTTTTAACGCGCGAGAACACATTTCATGCACACTTCAATAATATCCACAGCTACTATATTTCTACTGTAAGACTCTTACATTGATCTTTCGACTATATTGTTCACGTGTCGCTTACCAACAAACTACGTGTCGCTTACCAACGAACTACGTGTCGCTTACCAACTGTCTTGGCAATTGGCTTCCCACATAACTGTCAAGTACCAACCACTGGTCACCCTCAGCCCAGGAGAGAATTATCATAAAGCGTAACTGACAAAACGACAGTCAGTAGAAGCAACTTCTAGCCATTGGGCCTAGCGCACAACACCTCTGTGACGACTTCTTGTCCTCTAGGGGGCTTTTCTCTTGAATACGTAAAGAACACCGCCAGGGAAAGACAACTCACTGGGTAAAACATGCAGCCTATATGCCCACGTATTTTATGAACCTCCATAAAGCCAAAACTGTATTGGGCAAACCATGCGTCCTGAGTACGCACGTGTTTCATTAACCTTCTGAAAGTCAAAACAGTCACCAAATTACGCCTAACATACCGAGTTATTAAGGGGAGCTTCACACTGTGTAACATGTTATGATAGGGGTTATGACATATGGGTGTCCGAACCGTATTTTTAAACGATGACTTGAGAAAACATTTCTTTATTGATACTAGCGGAAAAAATAAAGAAAACAAAGGAAAAAACAACAAAAAGAAAAAAACAAAGAAAACAAGGGAAAACAAAAGAAAAAACAAAAGCGAACAAAAGCGTACAAAAGATAAAGTAAAAATGTAAGGGAAAAAGAAAAGGAACAGAACAGAAAAGGAGAGAAGGACAATAACTGACAATTTTAACATCGGAATAGGATAGTATGGCTTTCATTTAACTTTCCTTTTCATACGGAAAAAAGCACGTAAAATAACAGGGCTGACTGGAATGACTGTTCATTCGTAAAGGTGCACATAAAATACGTTGGGCGAATGGGGTTTACGATCACCTTTGTAACCGGAAGACCAGCTACGAACGCGCATGCAGGCCAGCCCAGGATCCGAGATGATGTGAGTTCCTGCCAAACTGGGAATGTCAACAGGCTATCTGCGGTCTAATTCACTTCGAAGGACGTGAGAAGTACCGGCGTTTCCTGTTTCTGTTAACGCAACATATCTACTGATATATTGTCTTCGCTTAATTGATACCATTGAATAATTGTGCACGACAGAGTTTTTTCTCCTTTCAAAGGGGGATACGAAAGATAGAGAAACTGTAGACCATTTGAAAACCTTGTTAAAAGTGTTTAAAGAAAAAACATTTAGTACCTTTAGCTTAGTGCGATGAACTTGTGACGAGAAAAGAATGTTGGTTGAGGACGCGTGTCGACGAAGGCAGCGTGTTTCCGACAGACCTCGGGACAAAAATGGCAAAAATGTGTTCTTCTTAACCTGTACTTGATGTATGTGTCTCTGTCAGTTACCAGGAGAAGAATAACAGATAAGTAAGCCTAGCTCTGTCTTTTTATTCTTTGCCCGCTCACAAAGCGACCAATCGAACGCAGCCTTTCAACCGCGTCATCGGCGACGAATCAGCGTTCTGGACATACTTGAATATTTCGTCAGTGAACTCACCTGTCCTTTTCCATGGGTCACGCCCCGTGAGAGGGAGGGGAGATTAGGAGGGAATGGGAACCGACTAGAGGGGGTGGTGGAGGGGTGGAAGATTTGAAAACAAAAAGCGGTTGACCAGTGCAGTACCTACCTACAGTATCTAGGATAGAATCTTTAAAAATGAACTGAAACAGCACCCGGTATATATAGACAGCAGGAAATGTAAGCAGTTAGATTGAAATTAGATTAAGGTTCTTAAAATGTGGACAAAATATAATTCTAATTCGAATATAATTCTTATTGTCTCAGCATCATTTATAAAGACAAAAAACAACACGCTGCAAGTGCACCATACTCTGAGGGTGGATTTTAATTATATAGTTGGATGCGCGCTGTCACTGTCAGCAATTAAAGATTTTTTTGAAACCCAGGTTTCACATAGTTTTATGTGAGCTTATGACAACATTTTACTTTACCACAGCTCCATTCACAGAGAGAAAAAGAGAAAGAGAGGATGCGGAGGGTTTGTGCAATGAGTGTGGCAATGAAGTTGAGTTTTGTACGTAAAGAGAGCAATGACACTGTTAGTGTGTGCGTATTATAACGAGAATTATTTTGGTCATGTTCGGATTCTCATGCTAGGTTCTCACTGTGTCGTAGTGCCTACACTGTCCTAAAATTCTCTTCTTGTTTGTATGTTTGAACTCTTGCTTTTGGACTTGTCTGTCTGTCTGTCTGTCTGTCTGTCTGTCTGTCTGTCTGTCTGTCTGTCTGTCTGTCTGTCTGTCTGTCTGTCTGTCTGTCTGTCTGTCTTGGTGTGTCTGTCCTGATTAGTCTGTCTTAGTCTCCTCCATTTTGTCTGCTGACTTTTAATTTTTGGTGAGGGGGGGTGAGTGGAGGTCTCAGTATGTTGTCGTTATGTAGCAGGTGAGTTTCCTGCGAAAAGAATTCACTTGCGCAGTGATTTGTTTGTCCTCAGAACAACTTCTTCTTAAAATCTGCCGTAGCATATTTTGTTGTCTGTAGGTTACATTTTCAAATTTGAGACACTTCCGCAGGCGCGTTGTCTGAAATCAGTCAGGACCGTCTCCGTGATGGCTGCGTCCATTCTTAAAATCTGCCGTAGTATGTCTGGTAGGCTGTAGCTTACATTTTCAAATTTGAATTTCAGACACCTCCGCAGGCGCATTTTCTGACATCAGTTAGGGACGTACGCATGTTAGCCCATCGGTGACTGTGACCTTGTAAACAGCTCACTGCAGTGAGCGCCACGGACCGTTGGACCGTGAATTCACTCCTCGGTCGTTAGCAGGGCACGTCACTACTCCACTGGACCCTTGACCGTGACACCTAAAGGCTTAGACAGAAGAAAAGACAAGAAAAGTAATCAAAAAACAAAAACAAAAACGAAAGGCACAGTTAGATAAGTTAATATTAAAAAAGCAAAGAAAAAGACACTTTTTTTAAACGTTAAACAAAAAGGTCTTCATATAGGAACGGCACACGCTTTACATCACTGATCTCAAAAAGTAAGAAACCAGTGTTACAACATGAATCACGATAAATTTATACTGCTTTTGTCACAATAGACGTTTTTCAAACGTGGGGGATTTGTCCCATGACAGAGATCGTCTGACTTTTAACAAAGTCTGCATCACCACTTTCATAAGAGTAACGATCCTTTCTCAACCTTTTGAATGCAGTATGGATAACCTTTGGGTTTTTGAAAGATCTTTATTCATTCCTCCAGCCTTCACCACACAAAGGCCTGGGATAATGCATGATTTCAGTAATCTCATCTTGGGTCCCCAGTCCACCAGAATTGAATCCCCAGGCCAAAAGAAAATGTGTGACTTACTGAGCAGGAAACCGGCTCTAATATTCCGCGGCTTGAAATGGATATATTATTCTTTAGTTTAACAGCCTCATTCGCTCTGTCAAAAGGACGCACCTCGTGTCCTGTCGAAAGTTGTCCCAATATGAACGAGTGACAAATGTAGAGAAAATTTAGTTCTAATCCTAATACTTTATCGTTCCATGCCCGCTGCCGCTGTCAGCATAATTTTTTGTTTACGTGAAGAGAGCAATGACATTGTTAGTGTGTACGAATTATAACGTACATTGTTTTGTTGAGGTTCGGTTTCTCACCGTGCCGCAGTGCGAGCATTGTCCTGAAATTCTCTTCTTGTTTGTATGTTGGAACTCTCGCGTTTGTACTTTCCTGTCTGTCTGTCTGTCTGAGATTTTTTTGTTTTGGGGGGGGAGGGTGATGTCTGAATGGTTTGTCGTTATGTATGAGGTCAGATTCTTGCTAAAAGAAGTGCAACGAAAACCTCATCTTCAACATTTGTGCAGTGAGGTGTTTTGGTGGTCCCCAGAATAAACTTCTTAAAATCTGCCGTAGTACTTTTCGTAGGCTTTAGGTTACAGTTTCAAATTTAAATTTCAGACACTTCTGTCCGCGCATTGTCTGGAATCAGTCAGGGAAGTGCGCGTGTTAGACCATCTGTGACTGTGACCTTTTTAACGGTTAACTACAGTGAGCGCCACCCGCTGGACCGTGGAGCCTCTCCTCGGTCGTGAGCAGATCATAGAAAGTTGGTGGGGAATTATATAGTGGGTAATTATACAGTGGGTAATTATATAGTGGGCAATTAGTGAGCAAACGATGTAAGCGCTTGTTCTCGACTCTGTGGCCACCTTAACTAAATCAAACGGAATTGTTACCCATAAGGTTTGGGCCGGGGCTGTGGTTTGTTTGCAGTGGACCGATGTTTGTCTACCTCTGACCGCCAACATGGACTTCGCTATATGTCTAAGGGTCAGCCCAGGGGGTCATTAAGGTATTCAAGCCTCCAGATCCCGCCAAGATCTCGGTCCGCCCTGGAGGAAATGACCAATCAGATCAGGTGACATAGATACCCACACCAATATGTGGGTGAATACCTCATAATAATATTATAGGATGATACATATATGCGTATATGTATCAATACATATTCACAATTATGTATCATCCTAGTTGTTGTGGTGCGTCGCGAAAAAAGTAGTATCAGTAAATATTATGTTCGCATATGTGTATGCGAATTATTCGCGACAAATGAGGTATTATTTTCCCCCATGGCTGAGGGAAGAGTAGTGTCCCCTGAACTGGTTGGACTGATCCCAGTAACATTATACTGACACCGGGCCAGCCAGTGTACCCAGCCCTACATGTAGTGCTCAGCTGCTGTCCCACTGTGCTTCAGTCCTTATATACCGTTGAGATGTTGATGTGGCACTACGTCAAATGCCACATATGATCCTGTGACGCGTCATGTCGTGTCATATGTACACGTATTGTGTACACGTCATCACAGCTATTTAATCTTTTTCTTGTTGTCCTTGAGCTTGCACTATTGCTTCAACGTGTGGTTGTTGTTTTCTTAACTTTTTCTTAACAGGTGGTGTGTGTGTGTGTGCAGGCATCTGCATTTGCTTGCATGTGTGTGTATGTGTCCATGTGTGCATGTGTGCATGGCCCCCTGTGTCACAGAGAGAAGAGAAAGTGTATGTGTGCATGTGGTGTAGGTGTGAATGTGGTGTATGTGTGCATGTGTGTGTGTGTGTGCACATGCCAGCATACCCTCCCATTCACAGCTGGGTTAACTATGTTGGTAGAAGTGTGCTTCGGTGCATGGGTATCGAACCACTTGGCCATCCGCTACTGGGCCATTGTCTAACGGAGGTCCTAAGAATAAAGGAAACACCACCAAATCCATTTTTGAAATGGGGGTGGGGGTGTTTCGACTTTTTTCTCTTTTCTTTGTACTCTTTGTTAGTGTATTTTATGTGTCTCGGATACTTTCAAGCGCTCGCTGAATCATATATAGTTTCTTTTGTAATGCTCATGTAAAAAAGCTAAAATTTGTGATCATGTCAGGTGTGCAAAAGCGCGGCATTTGTCCGAAACGTAACATAATTATAAAGTGAGGGATTTCTCACGAAACTGTTGTTCTGACGGAAATACCTGTCTTATAGCTTACCAATTTCTTCAAGTGGAAAACACTTCTATATTCATTTTAGTACAGTTGTAATCTCTGAATACACACTGAGCTGTTTGATCCAGGAATATTAAAAGTACTGTATAGTCTTTATATGCATACATTCATAGGGCACGATCTTTCATAAAATGACCAATCCTCCTATACCTTCGAATACCCGCCCACCACCACCCCCTTTTTTTTATAAAAGTACCCCCCCCCCCAGCGCTCTTTGTTTGTTTGTTTTAAAAAAAAAATATAGCGGAACTAAAATAACTCAGCAGCTTCATCTTCCCACTGGTAGACGTCACTTCTGATTAACAAGTGCCTAAACTATTTTAAGCTCCTGTTTCATTGCTGGTAGGGTACGTACGCTATCGTCTGAAAATGTTAGGCCACAGTGTCGTCTCTGGAAGATGTTCTTATCAAACCCACTTCAATGTTATGTGTTGAGATGAACTCAGCGCAATGACCCTCTGAGTTTATTATAATGTAAGCAGGAAAGATTGCGCAAGTCATGATTAAGATGTGATTAAATAAGGAAGTGCAATGAATGAACTGGTATAAAGTACAAAGGTTGAAGAAATCCAAAACACGATGATGAGAGTTAAGAAATATATATATGGTCATATGGTCCAGTGACAGCGCAATAACAAACTGCAGCAAGGGCTCTTCGCATGGTGGGAGGTGGGGGGTGGCTGTAGCTGATCTGATGGTGACGGGACGTGTTCTGTGTACGAATGAGAGGGAGGTAAAATATATGGGCTTTTTTTGTTTTGTTTTTGGTTGTCGTTTGTTGTTATTTTGTTTGTTTTTGGTTGTCGTTTGTTGTTATTTTGTTTGTTTACCTGGTGTGTTTTGTTGTGTTGATTTGATTTGTGCGATGTTTTAGTCGTTTATTATTGATAGAGTTTTGGTTCTGATATGTTGTTTGGGAGGGAGGAAAAAAGTACAGTTGCCTACAGCACCCGGTGTTCCCAGGCGGTCACCCATCCAAGTACTAACCGGTCCCGACGTTGCTTAACTTCGGGGATCGGACGAGAACCAGTGTATTCAACGTGGTATGGCCGTAGGCAAGAATTTTCTCCAGTAGCCTTTATGTATAGTCGTCAGCACTTTTCAGCTAGCAAAATGCTGATGTATTTATGAGATCGCAATGGACAGATCAAGCGAACATCCAAATGCCGCACATGCATATTTCCAAAGTGCTAAACACGGTTAGTGCACTCAAACTACAGTTGCAATTATATGAAATTAGGTGCTATTAATTACGTTTAGTTTTTCTGGTAAATGCCGCTATATGGGGTTTTGCTGGGCGCTAAAATCACCCAATCGGACTCAATCGGACCATAAGCATCCAATCGGACCTTTTTAAAAAAAAAGAAAAAAAAAGATGAAGAACAACAAAAAGAAACTTAACGGAACACAAGAGGTAGCAGTTACCCAGATAGCAAAGTAACTGGGATTCATACAGGTCCTACACAGATTTCCGATCTGCACGTAGGGCTGGCTTAGCGCATTGGTCTCGAGGTCAATCCTGCATTAGCTTCCCACTCTAAGTGTGTAAGTGGCCTGCGGAGATTCGCCCGAAATGCACAAGAAACGTTAACCCCGCGTGCGCGCGTCAACTTTTACCCAGTGCAGCCGACTCGCAAGACGCCTCTGCGGCAGAGACAAGCCCACTGCAGTTTCGTATTGACAAACGAGAGAAAGATATTGAAAGAAGTTATTAAAGTACTAGTTGATACGTGTTTGTATTGTTAGAATAATATTTTAACGCTTGAAATGAGCCGGGAGTAATTTTTAAATGCGAAACTGCGAGAGTTCCGTTGTGAAGGACATTAACGTTAGCCGCGCGCAATTTGTACGATGCAGTCATGCTGAGACAATTCGCAAATACACTGCGAGCTCTCCATTTCTGTCGCCGTGTATCCTTCGCAATTCTTGTCGTCCGTCCTTCGTCGACATTTGGGAAAACATTTAAAGGTCTGTTTATTTTTGTTCATTATATACCATGAATTCTAATGCAGCCGCCGAAAAGACGAAAAATTAGGAAAAAATGTAAATGAACACATGCAGTGTGTGGACAGAAGGTGTTCCAAGATTTAGGAAGGCTGGAGTACAGCTTAATAGACTTAGAGTTAGAAAGCAGTGAGACTTATTCCACTACTGAGATGGAGAGCTCCATGTGTGAGCCCGTTATCTTTACAACTAAATGTTCCTCAGCTTCGGGTTGACTGAGGCTGTTGACAATCTGGCAAACACTGATAATAAATAATAAATAAAATGTGGATTTTTAACGCGCGAGAACACATTTCATGCACACTTCGCGCGGACGATGGACACAGACACGCTAGTGAAAACAATGAACACACACAGAGGGAGAGATGAACGCACCACTGACCAACAGGTTGGAAACAGATCGTCCTTCAGTCACAGATGGGTGGAAAAGTATCATAAGAGACGATGAACAGAGAAAGTTGTAAGTTAATGCAGACAGGCAATCGGGACGTCAGTCAAGGTACTTTCGGAAAAGAAAAGTTTTTAAGTTTCGTTTGAAAGTCTGCAGTGATGGGGAGTGGCGAATGTTGTGGGGAAGTGAATTCCATTGGGTGGATGCCGAGAAGGTGAACATGCGCTGTCCATATGTTTTTGTCCTGATGCGGGGTACTGCGAGAATGCGATCGTCGGAAGAGGAGCGGAGCTGTCTCACTGGAGTGTAGATTGTAAGAAGTTCTGAAAAGTAGCTGGGGCATGCACCGGTGAAAAAATTGAAACAGAGAGTAGACAACTTGTAATCGATGCGAGCCTGAATGGGGAGCCAGTGCAGAGTGCGGAGGAGAGGTGTGGCATGGTCTGTTTTGCGCGCTTTCAGGACAAGGCGGATTGTTCTATATATGTCAGTAGATGTATATTGGAGCATCATTCATCGTGTAGTAGAATAATCTATGTTGTAACTGTAAATAAATAAATAGTATAGTATCGCTGCCCTCTTTTATTAAGTTGTGCGCGTGACACGCAAGGGGGTGGGGGCTTGAGCCGATTGGAAATTGACGAAATTAGGCAGCGATCGCAGTGTTAGTTCCCCCTTCTTGACACATTTTTATGTTGTTGTAACTCTATTTAATGAGCAGAGTAGCAAAACACATAAACGCCATACCCCTAGACACGACAGAGAGAATACCACGACATATCATATACGACACATCAACGGTTTTTGAATTGTCAAAATTCGAACTGGCAGTAGATCTAGTATTTGGAGACCTGGTGTTAGACTAGTGCCGGTGAAACAGTCTGCTTTTAACCTGAAGGATTACATCTTTTGGTTCACCAGGATCTGAATCTTCACAATCTGCTATAGCAATCCATCCCCATGAACTCTGTTAACTGTATGCTGTTTCTCTGCCAGTCACAATGGATGTGTATACTATAGTTCTTACTTGATAAAATGTATAAATTGCTCTGTTGCCCATTTTTTCTTCAAAGAATTCTATTTTTATTATCTAATGCATTAAAGTTTTAGAACAATAAAGACTTTTTTTAAACTCCGCCGTGGCCAGTCCCAAGCCTGGATGAGAAAGGAGGAGGGTTGGGTGAAGGGTTAGCTGCCCCTCCCTGTCAAAAGCTTTAAGCTACCAAAAAGGAAAATGAGGGACAGAGCATCTCATCCTTAGAAGATCATGAACTGCACATAAAATGCTTTTTTCTTTTGTAGGTTTTAGGGTTGGTGAATGTTAACGAAATGTTAAATTACTTTTAAGATCCCAACAATAATTTCTGTAATGTTTTCAAACTTTGCATTTTTATTTCTTTTTGAACATGATTATGTAGTAGTTAAAAAGAAAGAGTGGGGGATGATGTGAGTTCTTTTTTATTGTTAAAAATGATTAACTTAACATGCACATGGGGAAAATAAAGGAACTGCAACATTGCTTTCGCCAGATGAACCATTATAAAAAATAATTTACATAAATGAAAAATAATAATATAAATGAATAAACTTAAACTTATTTTCATTATTTAAGTTTTAAAAAAGGTACTTCTTTTTGACACAGTCCTGATCAACAATTGCCATCAGATAAAAAAAAGCAGCTCATTTCACGTGATTTCCATTTCGATCGTTGAGAAATCTAGCGGAAGTATCTTAATCAAGGTGATGCTGACGTACC